>JAVKPL010006140.1:0-25119 GCA_032173675.1 Gastrolobium villosum | reverse complement strand
GAATTCCGACGAAAATGGTTTAATAAAATAAATGCAAAAGAAATTGATTTTGTGAAGATTTTTGAATGAAAATGAATTCCGTCGAAAACGGATGAATAAAATAAATGCAAAAGAAATTGATTTTGCGAAGTTTTTCGACGGAAAATGGATTCCGTCGAAGATTTTTGAAGAAAAATGTTTTCCGTCGAAAACGGATTAATAAAATAAATGCAAAAGAAATTGATTTTGTGAAGATTTTTGACAGAAAATGAAATCCGTCGAAAACGGATGAATAATATAATTGCAAAAGAAATTGATTTTGCGAAGATTTTTGTAGGAATATGATTTCCTTCTAATTTGGATGAATAAAATAAATGCAATAGAAATTGATTTGATGAAGTTTTTCGACGAAAAATAGATTCTGTCGAAGATTTTTGACGGATTCCGTCGAAAACGGATAAAAATAAATGCAATAGAAATTGATTTGATGAAGTTTTTCGACGAAAAATAGATTCTGTCGAAGACGGATTAATAAAATAAATGCAACGAAAATTGATTTTGTGAGTTTTTCGACGCAAAATGGATTCCGTCGTTTTTGACGGAAAATGTATTTCGAAAATGGATGAATAAAATAAATGCAAAAATTGAAATTGATATTCCGTGAAATTTTTCGATGGATGAAAAAATAAATGCAAAAGAAATTGATTTTGTGAAGTTTTTCCGTCGAAAATGGATGAATAAAATAAATGCAATAGAAATTGATTTGATGAAGTTTTTCGACGAAAAATAGATTCTGTCGAAGATTTTTGACGAAAAATGTATTCCGTCGAAAACGGATGACTAAAATAAATGCAAAAGAAATTGATTTTGTGAAATTTTTCGACGGAAAAAGGATTTCGTCGAAAACGGATTAATAAAATAAATGCAAAGAAAATTGATTTTGTGAGTTTTTCGACGCAAAATGGATTCCGTCGAAGATTTTAGACGGAAAATGTATTCCGTCGAAAATGGATGAAAAAAATAAATGCAAAAGAAATTGATTTTTTGAAGTTTTTCGACGGAAAATGGATTCCGTAGAAGATTTTTGATGGAAAATGGATTTCGTCTAAGATTTTTGACGGAAAATGAATTCCGACGAAAATGGTTTAATAAAATAAATGCAAAAGAAATTGATTTTGTGAAGATTTTTGAATGAAAATGAATTCCGTCGAAAACAGATGAATAAAATAAATGCAAAAGAAATTGATTTTGCGAAGTTTTTCGACGGAAAATGGATTCCGTCGAAGATTTTTGTAGAAAAATGTTTTCCGTCGAAAACGGATTAATAAAATAAATGCAAAAGAAATTGATTTTGTGAAGATTTTTGACGGAAAATGAATTCCGTCGAAAACGGATGAATAAAATAAATGCAAAAGAAATTGATTTTGCGAAGTTTTTCGACGGAAAATGGATTCCGTCGATGATTTTTGACAAAAAATGAATTCCGTCGAAAATGGATGAATAAAATAAATGCAATAGAAATTGATTTGATGAAGTTTTTCGACGAAAAATAGATTCTGTCGAAGATTTTTGACGAAAAATGTATTCCGTCGAAAACGGATGACTAAAATAAATGCAAAAGAAATTGATTTTGTGAAATTTTTCGACGGAAAAAGGATTACGTCGAAAACGGATTAATAAAATAAATGCAAAGAAAATCGATTTTGTGAGTTTTTCGACGCAAAATGGATTCCGTCGAAGATTTTTGACGGAAAATGTATTCCGTCGAAAATGGATGAATAAAATAAATGCAAAAGAAATTGATATTGTGAAATTTTTCGATGGAAAACGGATTCCGTCGAAAATGGATGAATAAAATAAATGCAAAAGAAATTGATTTTATGAAGTTTTTCGATGGAAAATGGATTCCGTCGAAGATTTTTGACGGAAAATGAATTCCGTCGAAAATGGATGAATAAAATAAATGCAAAAGAAATTGATTTTGTGAAGTTTTTCGACGTAAAACGGATTCCGTCGAAGATTTTGGACGGAAAATGAATTCCGTCGAAAATGGATGAATAAAATAAATGCAAAAGAAATTGATTTTATGAAGTTTTAAGATGGAAAATGGATTTCGTCGAAGATTTTTGACGAAAAATGTATTCCGTCGAAAATGGATGAATAAATAAATGCAAAAGAAATTGTTTTTGTGTAGTTTTTCGACGGAAAAAGAATTTCGTCGAAAACGGATTAATAAAATACATGCAAAAGAAATTAATTTTGTGAAGTTTTTCGACGGAAAATGGATTCCGTCGAAGATTTTGGACGGAAAATGAATTCCGTCGAAAATGGATGAATAAAATAAATGCAAAAGAAATTGATTTTATAAAGTTTTTGGTTGGAAAATGGATTCCGTCGAAGATTTTTGACGAAAAATGTATTCCGTCGAAAACGGATGAATAAAATAAATGCAAAAGAAATTGATTTTGGGAAGTTATTCGACAGAAAATGGATTCCGTCAAGATTTTTGACCGAAAATGAATTTCACCGAAAACGGATGAATTAAAAAATGCAAAAGAAATTGATTTTGTTAAGTTTTTCGACGGAAAATGGATTCCGTCGAAGATTTTTGACCGAAAATGAATTCCGTCGAAAACGGATGAATAAAAAAATGCAAAAGAAATTGATTTTGTGAAGTTTTTCGACAGAAAAAGAATTTCGTTGAAAACGGAATAATAAAATAAATGCAAAAGAAATTGATTTTTTGAAGTTTTTCGACGGAAAATATTCCGTAGAAGATTTTTGATGGAAAATGGATTTCGTCGAAGATTTTTGACGGAAAATGAATTCCGACGAAAATGGATTAATAAAATAAATGCAAAAGAAATTGATTTTGCGAAGATTTTTGAATGAAAATGAATTCCGTCGAAAACGGATGAATAAAATAAATGCAAAAGAAATTGATTTTGCGAAGTTTTTCGACGGAAAATGGATTCCGTCGAAGATTTTTGAAGAAAAATGTTTTCCGTCGAAAACGGATTAATAAAATAAATGCAAAAGAAATTGATTTTGTGAAGATTTTTGACGGAAAATGAATTCCGTCGAAAACGGATGAATAAAATAAATGCAAAAGAAATTGATTTTGCGAAGTTTTTCGACGGAAAATGGATTTTTTTTTGACAAAAAATGAATTCCGTCGAAAATGGATGAATAAAATAAATGCAATAGAAATTGATTTGATGAAGTTTTTCGACGAAAAATGTATTTCGTCGAAGATTTTGACGAAAAATGTATTCCGAATAAAACGGATGAATAAAATAAATGCAAAACAAATTGTTTTTGTGAAATTTTTCGACGGAAAAAGGATTTCGTCGAAAACGGATTAATAAAATAAATGCAAAGAAAATTGATTTTGTGAGTTTTTCGACGCAAAATGGATTCCGTCGAAGATTTTAGACGGAAAATGTATTCCGTCGAAAATGGATGAAAAAAATAAATGCAAAAGAAATTGATTTTTTGAAGTTTTTCGACGGAAAATGGATTCCGTAGAAGATTTTTGATGGAAAATGGATTTCGTCTAAGATTTTTGACGGAAAATGAATTCCGACGAAAATGGTTTAATAAAATAAATGCAAAAGAAATTGATTTTGTGAAGATTTTTGAATGAAAATGAATTCCGTCGAAAACAGATGAATAAAATAAATGCAAAAGAAATTGATTTTGCGAAGTTTTTCGACGGAAAATGGATTCCGTCGAAGATTTTTGTAGAAAAATGTTTTCCGTCGAAAACGGATTAATAAAATAAATGCAAAAGAAATTGATTTTGTGAAGATTTTTGACGGAAAATGAATTCCGTCGAAAACGGATGAATAAAATAAATGCAAAAGAAATTGATTTTGCGAAGTTTTTCGACGGAAAATGGATTCCGTCGATGATTTTTGACAAAAAATGAATTCCGTCGAAAATGGATGAATAAAATAAATGCAATAGAAATTGATTTGATGAAGTTTTTCGACGAAAAATAGATTCTGTCGAAGATTTTTGACGAAAAATGTATTCCGTCGAAAACGGATGACTAAAATAAATGCAAAAGAAATTGATTTTGTGAAATTTTTCGACGGAAAAAGGATTACGTCGAAAACGGATTAATAAAATAAATGCAAAGAAAATCGATTTTGTGAGTTTTTCGACGCAAAATGGATTCCGTCGAAGATTTTTGACGGAAAATGTATTCCGTCGAAAATGGATGAATAAAATAAATGCAAAAGAAATTGATATTGTGAAATTTTTCGATGGAAAACGGATTCCGTCGAAAATGGATGAATAAAATAAATGCAAAAGAAATTGATTTTATGAAGTTTTTCGATGGAAAATGGATTCCGTCGAAGATTTTTGACGGAAAATGAATTCCGTCGAAAATGGATGAATAAAATAAATGCAAAAGAAATTGATTTTGTGAAGTTTTTCGACGTAAAACGGATTCCGTCGAAGATTTTGGACGGAAAATGAATTCCGTCGAAAATGGATGAATAAAATAAATGCAAAAGAAATTGATTTTATGAAGTTTTAAGATGGAAAATGGATTTCGTCGAAGATTTTTGACGAAAAATGTATTCCGTCGAAAATGGATGAATAAATAAATGCAAAAGAAATTGTTTTTGTGTAGTTTTTCGACGGAAAAAGAATTTCGTCGAAAACGGATTAATAAAATACATGCAAAAGAAATTAATTTTGTGAAGTTTTTCGACGGAAAATGGATTCCGTCGAAGATTTTGGACGGAAAATGAATTCCGTCGAAAATGGATGAATAAAATAAATGCAAAAGAAATTGATTTTATAAAGTTTTTGGTTGGAAAATGGATTCCGTCGAAGATTTTTGACGAAAAATGTATTCCGTCGAAAACGGATGAATAAAATAAATGCAAAAGAAATTGATTTTGGGAAGTTATTCGACAGAAAATGGATTCCGTCAAAGATTTTTGACCGAAAATGAATTTCACCGAAAACGGATGAATTAAAAAATGCAAAAGAAATTGATTTTGTTAAGTTTTTCGACGGAAAATGGATTCCGTCGAAGATTTTTGACCGAAAATGAATTCCGTCGAAAACGGATGAATAAAAAAATGCAAAAGAAATTGATTTTGTGAAGTTTTTCGACAGAAAAAGAATTTCGTTGAAAACGGAATAATAAAATAAATGCAAAAGAAATTGATTTTTTGAAGTTTTTCGACGGAAAATGGATTCCGTAGAAGATTTTTGATGGAAAATGGATTTCGTCGAAGATTTTTGACGGAAAATGAATTCCGACGAAAATGGATTAATAAAATAAATGCAAAAGAAATTGATTTTGCGAAGATTTTTGAATGAAAATGAATTCCGTCGAAAACGGATGAATAAAATAAATGCAAAAGAAATTGATTTTGCGAAGTTTTTCGACGGAAAATGGATTCTGGCGAAGATTTTTGAAGAAAAATGTTTTCCGTCGAAAACGGATTAATAAAATAAATGCAAAAGAAATTGATTTTGTGAAGATTTTTGACGGAAAATGAATTCCGTCGAAAACGGATGAATAAAATAAATGCAATAGAAATTGATTTGATGAAGTTTTTCGACGAAAAATAGATTCTGTCGAAGATTTTTGACGAAAAATGTATTCCGTCGAAAACGGATGACTAAAATAAATGCAAAAGAAATTGATTTTGTGAAATTTTTCGACGGAAAAAGGATTTCGTCGAAAACGGAATAATAAAATAAATGCAAAGAAAATTGATTTTGTGAGTTTTACGACGCAAAATGGATTCCGTCGAAGATTTTTGACGGAAAATGTATTCCGTCGAAAATGGATGAATTAAATTAATGCAAAAGAAATTTATTTTGTGAAGTTTTTCCACGGAAAATGAATTCCGTCGAAAATGGATGAATAAAATAAATGCAAAAGAAATTGATATTGTGAAATTTTTCGATGGAAAACGGATTCCGTCGATAATGGATGAATACAATAAATGCAAACGAAATTGATTTTGTGAACTTTTTCGACGTAAAATGGATTCCGACGAAGATTTTGGACGGAAAATGAATTCCGTCGAAAATGGATGAATAAAATAAATGCAAAAGAAATTGATTTTGTGAAGTTTTTCGACGGAAAATGGATTCCGTAGAACATTTTTTACGGAAAATGGATTCCGTCGAAGATTTTTGACGGAAAATGAATTCCGTCGAAAATGGATGAATAAAATAAATGCAAAAGAAATTGATTTTGTGAATTTTTCGACGGAAAATGGATTCCGTCGAAGATTTTGGACGGAAAATGAATTCCGTCAAAAATGGATGAATAAAATAAATGCAAAAGAAATTGATTTTATGAAGTTTTAAGATGGAAAATGGATTTCGTCGAAGATTTTTGACGAAAAATGTATTCCGTCGAAAACGGATGAATAAAATACATGCAAAAGAAATTGATTTTGTGAAGTTTTTCGACGGAAAATGGATTCCGTCGAAGATTTTGGACGGAAAATGAATTCCGTCGAAAATGGATGAATAAAATAAATGCAAAAGAAATTGATTTTATGAAGTTTTTGGTTGGAAAATGGATTCCGTCGATGATTCTTGACGAAAAATGTATTCCGTCGAAAACGGATGAATAAAATAAATGCAAAAGAAATTGATTTTGGGAAGTTATTCGACGGAAAATGGATTCCGTTGAAGATTTTTGACCGAAAATGAATTTCACCGAAAACGGATGAATAAAAAAATGCAAAAGAAATTGATTTTGTGAAGTTTTTCGACGGAAAATGGATTCCGTCGAAGATTTTTGACGGAAAATGAATTCCGTCGAAAATGGATAAATAAAATAAATGCAAAAGAAATTGATTTTGTGAAGTTTTTCGACAGAAAAAGAATTTCGTTGAAAACGGAATAATAAAATAAATGCAAAAGAAATTGATTTTGCGAAGTTTTTCGACGGAAAATGGATTCCGTCGAAGATTTTTGAAGAAAAATGTTTTCCGTCGAAAACGGATTAATAAAATAAATGCAAAAGAAATTGATTTTGTGAAGATTTTTGACGGAAAATGAATTCCGTCGAAAACGGATGAATAAAATAAATGCAAAAGAAATTGATTTTGCGAAGTTTTTCGACGGAAAATGGATTTCGTCGAAGATTTTTGACAAAAAATGAATTCCGTCGAAAATGGATGAATAAAATAAATGCAATAGAAATTGATTTGATGAAGTTTTTCGACGAAAAATAGATTCTGTCGAAGATTTTTGACGAAAAATGTATTCCGTCGAAAACGGATGACTAAAATAAATGCAAAAGAAATTGATTTTGTGAAATTTTTCGACGGAAAAAGGATTTCGTCGAAAACGGATTAATAAAATAAATGCAAAGAAAATTGATTTTGTGAGTTTTTCGACGCAAAATGGATTCCGTCGAAGATTTTAGACGGAAAATGTATTCCGTCGAAAATGGATGAAAAAAATAAATGCAAAAGAAATTGATTTTGTGAAGTTTTTCGACGGAAAATGGATTCCGTAGAAGATTTTTGATGGAAAATGGATTTCGTCTAAGATTTTTGACGGAAAATGAATTCCGACGAAAATGGTTTAATAAAATAAATGCAAAAGAAATTGATTTTGTGAAGATTTTTGAATGAAAATGAATTCCGTCGAAAACAGATGAATAAAATAAATGCAAAAGAAATTGATTTTGCGAAGTTTTTCGACGGAAAATGGATTCCGTCGAAGATTTTTGTAGAAAAATGTTTTCCGTCGAAAACGGATTAATAAAATAAATGCAAAAGAAATTGATTTTGTGAAGATTTTTGACGGAAAATGAATTCCGTCGAAAACGGATGAATAAAATAAATGCAAAAGAAATTGATTTTGCGAAGTTTTTCGACGGAAAATGGATTCCGTCGATGATTTTTGACAAAAAATGAATTCCGTCGAAAATGGATGAATAAAATAAATGCAATAGAAATTGATTTGATGAAGTTTTTCGACGAAAAATAGATTCTGTCGAAGATTTTTGACGAAAAATGTATTCCGTCGAAAACGGATGACTAAAATAAATGCAAAAGAAATTGATTTTGTGAAATTTTTCGACGGAAAAAGGATTACGTCGAAAACGGATTAATAAAATAAATGCAAAGAAAATCGATTTTGTGAGTTTTTCGACGCAAAATGGATTCCGTCGAAGATTTTTGACGGAAAATGTATTCCGTCGAAAATGGATGAATAAAATAAATGCAAAAGAAATTGATATTGTGAAATTTTTCGATGGAAAACGGATTCCGTCGAAAATGGATGAATAAAATAAATGCAAAAGAAATTGATTTTATGAAGTTTTTCGATGGAAAATGGATTCCGTCGAAGATTTTTGACGGAAAATGAATTCCGTCGAAAATGGATGAATAAAATAAATGCAAAAGAAATTGATTTTGTGAAGTTTTTCGACGTAAAACGGATTCCGTCGAAGATTTTGGACGGAAAATGAATTCCGTCGAAAATGGATGAATAAAATAAATGCAAAAGAAATTGATTTTATGAAGTTTTAAGATGGAAAATGGATTTCGTCGAAGATTTTTGACGAAAAATGTATTCCGTCGAAAATGGATGAATAAATAAATGCAAAAGAAATTGTTTTTGTGTAGTTTTTCGACGGAAAAAGAATTTCGTCGAAAACGGATTAATAAAATACATGCAAAAGAAATTAATTTTGTGAAGTTTTTCGACGGAAAATGGATTCCGTCGAAGATTTTGGACGGAAAATGAATTCCGTCGAAAATGGATGAATAAAATAAATGCAAAAGAAATTGATTTTATAAAGTTTTTGGTTGGAAAATGGATTCCGTCGAAGATTTTTGACGAAAAATGTATTCCGTCGAAAACGGATGAATAAAATAAATGCAAAAGAAATTGATTTTGGGAAGTTATTCGACAGAAAATGGATTCCGTCAAAGATTTTTGACCGAAAATGAATTTCACCGAAAACGGATGAATTAAAAAATGCAAAAGAAATTGATTTTGTTAAGTTTTTCGACGGAAAATGGATTCCGTCGAAGATTTTTGACCGAAAATGAATTCCGTCGAAAACGGATGAATAAAAAAATGCAAAAGAAATTGATTTTGTGAAGTTTTTCGACAGAAAAAGAATTTCGTTGAAAACGGAATAATAAAATAAATGCAAAAGAAATTGATTTTTTGAAGTTTTTCGACGGAAAATGGATTCCGTAGAAGATTTTTGATGGAAAATGGATTTCGTCGAAGATTTTTGACGGAAAAAATGAATTCCGACGAAAATGGATTAATAAAATAAATGCAAAAGAAATTGATTTTGCGAAGATTTTTGAATGAAAATGAATTCCGTCGAAAACGGATGAATAAAATAAATGCAAAAGAAATTGATTTTGCGAAGTTTTTCGACGGAAAATGGATTCCGTCGAAGATTTTTGAAGAAAAATGTTTTCCGTCGAAAACGGATTAATAAAATAAATGCAAAAGAAATTGATTTTGTGAAGATTTTTGACGGAAAATGAATTCCGTCGAAAACGGATGAATAAAATAAATGCAATAGAAATTGATTTGATGAAGTTTTTCGACGAAAAATAGATTCTGTCGAAGATTTTTGACGAAAAATGTATTCCGTCGAAAACGGATGACTAAAATAAATGCACAAGAAATTGATTTTGTGAAATTTTTCGACGGAAAAAGGATTACGTCGAAAACGGATTAATAAAATAAATGCAAAGAAAATTGATTTTGTGAGTTTTTCGACGCAAAATGGATTCCGTCGAAGATTTTTGACGGAAAATGTATTCCGTCGAAAATGGATGAATAAAATAAATGCAAAAGAAATTGATATTGTGAAATTTTTCGATGGAAAACGGATTCCGTCGAAAATGGATGAATAAAATAAATGCAAAAGAAATTGATTTTATGAAGTTTTTCGATGGAAAATGGATTCCGTCGAAGATTTTTGACGGAAAATGAATTCCGTCGAAAATGGATGAATAAAATAAATGCAAAAGAAATTGATTTTGTGAAGTTTTTCGACGTAAAACGGATTCCGTCGAAGATTTTGGACGGAAAATGAATTCCGTCGAAAATGGATGAATAAAATAAATGCAAAAGAAATTGATTTTATGAAGTTTTAAGATGGAAAATGGATTCCGTCGAAGATTTTTGACGAAAAATGTATTCCGTCGAAAATGGATGAATAAATAAATGCAAAAGAAATTGTTTTTGTGTAGTTTTTCGACGGAAAAAGAATTTCGTCGAAAACGGATTAATAAAATACATGCAAAAGAAATTAATTTTGTGAAGTTTTTCGACGGAAAATGGATTCCGTCGAAGATTTTGGACGGAAAATGAATTCCGTCGAAAATGGATGAATAAAATAAATGCAAAAGAAATTGATTTTATAAAGTTTTTGGTTGGAAAATGGATTCCGTCGAAGATTTTTGACGAAAAATGTATTCCGTCGAAAACGGATGAATAAAATAAATGCAAAAGAAATTGATTTTGGGAAGTTATTCGACAGAAAATGGATTCCGTCAAAGATTTTTGACCGAAAATGAATTTCACCGAAAACGGATGAATTAAAAAATGCAAAAGAAATTGATTTTGTTAAGTTTTTCGACGGAAAATGGATTCCGTCGAAGATTTTTGACCGAAAATGAATTCCGTCGAAAACGGATGAATAAAAAAATGCAAAAGAAATTGATTTTGTGAAGTTTTTCGACAGAAAAAGAATTTCGTTGAAAACGGAATAATAAAATAAATGCAAAAGAAATTGATTTTTTGAAGTTTTTCGACGGAAAATGGATTCCGTAGAAGATTTTTGATGGAAAATGGATTTCGTCGAAGATTTTTGACGGAAAATGAATTCCGACGAAAATGGATTAATAAAATAAATGCAAAAGAAATTGATTTTGCGAAGATTTTTGAATGAAAATGAATTCCGTCGAAAACGGATGAATAAAATAAATGCAAAAGAAATTGATTTTGCGAAGTTTTTCGACGGAAAATGGATTCCGTCGAAGATTTTTGAAGAAAAATGTTTTCCGTCGAAAACGGATTAATAAAATAAATGCAAAAGAAATTGATTTTGTGAAGATTTTTGACGGAAAATGAATTCCGTCGAAAACGGATGAATAAAATAAATGCAATAGAAATTGATTTGATGAAGTTTTTCGACGAAAAATGGATTCTGTCGAAGATTTTTGACGAAAAATGTATTCCGTCGAAAACGGATGACTAAAATAAATGCAAAAGAAATTGATTTTGTGAAATTTTTCGACGGAAAAAGGATTACGTCGAAAACGGATTAATAAAATAAATGCAAAGAAAATTGATTTTGTGAGTTTTTCGACGCAAAATGGATTCCGTCGAAGATTTTTGACGGAAAATGTATTCCGTCGAAAATGGATGAATAAAATAAATGCAAAAGAAATTGATATTGTGAAATTTTTCGATGGAAAACGGATTCCGTCGAAAATGGATGAATAAAATAAATGCAAAAGAAATTGATTTTATGAAGTTTTTCGATGGAAAATGGATTCCGTCGAAGATTTTTGACGGAAAATGAATTCCGTCGAAAATGGATGAATAAAATAAATGCAAAAGAAATTGATTTTGTGAAGTTTTTCGACGTAAAACGGATTCCGTCGAAGATTTTGGACGGAAAATGAATTCCGTCGAAAATGGATGAATAAAATAAATGCAAAAGAAATTGATTTTATGAAGTTTTAAGATGGAAAATGGATTTCGTCGAAGATTTTTGACGAAAAATGTATTCCGTCGAAAATGGATGAATAAATAAATGCAAAAGAAATTGTTTTTGTGTAGTTTTTCGACGGAAAAAGAATTTCGTCGAAAACGGATTAATAAAATACATGCAAAAGAAATTGATTTTGTGAAGTTTTTCGACGGAAAATGGATTCCGTCGAAGATTTTGGACGGAAAATGAATTCCGTCGAAAATGGATGAATAAAATAAATGCAAAAGAAATTGATTTTATAAAGTTTTTGGTTGGAAAATGGATTCCGTCGAAGATTTTTGACGAAAAATGTATTCCGTCGAAAACGGATGAATAAAATAAATGCAAAAGAAATTGATTTTGGAAGTTTTCGACGGAAAATGGATTCCGTCAAAGATTTTTGACCGAAAATGAATTTCACCGAAAACGGATGAATAAAAAAATGCAAAAGAAATTGATTTTGTTAAGTTTTTCGACGGAAAATGGATTCCGTCGAAGATTTTTGACGAAAATGAATTCCGTCGAAAACGGATGAATAAAATAAATGCAAAAGAAATTGATTTTGTGAAGTTTTTCGACAGAAAAAGAATTTCGTTGAAAACGGAATAATAAAATAAATGCAAAAGAAATTGATTTTTTGAAGTTTTTCGACGGAAAATGGATTCCGTAGAAGATTTTTGATGGAAAATGGATTTCGTCGAAGATTTTTGACGGAAAATGAATTCCGACGAAAATGGATTAATAAAATAAATGCAAAAGAAATTGATTTTGCGAAGATTTTTGAATGAAAATGAATTCCGTCGAAAACGGATGAATAAAATAAATGCAAAAGAAATTGATTTTGCGAAGTTTTTCGACGGAAAATGGATTCCGTCGAAGATTTTTGAAGAAAAATGTTTTCCGTCGAAAACGGATTAATAAAATAAATGCAAAAGAAATTGATTTTGTGAAGATTTTTGACGGAAAATGAATTCCGTCGAAAACGGATGAATAAAATAAATGCAATAGAAATTGATTTGATGAAGTTTTTCGACGAAAAATAGATTCTGTCGAAGATTTTTGACGAAAAATGTATTCCGTCGAAAACGGATGACTAAAATAAATGCAAAAGAAATTGATTTTGTGAAATTTTTCGACGGAAAAAGGATTACGTCGAAAACGGATTAATAAAATAAATGCAAAGAAAATCGATTTTGTGAGTTTTTCGACGCAAAATGGATTCCGTCGAAGATTTTTGACGGAAAATGTATTCCGTCGAAAATGGATGAATAAAATAAATGCAAAAGAAATTGATATTGTGAAATTTTTCGATGGAAAACGGATTCCGTCGAAAATGGATGAATAAAATAAATGCAAAAGAAATTGATTTTATGAAGTTTTTCGATGGAAAATGGATTCCGTCGAAGATTTTTGACGGAAAATGAATTCCGTCGAAAATGGATGAATAAAATAAATGCAAAAGAAATTGATTTTGTGAAGTTTTTCGACGTAAAACGGATTCCGTCGAAGATTTTGGACGGAAAATGAATTCCGTCGAAAATGGATGAATAAAATAAATGCAAAAGAAATTGATTTTATGAAGTTTTAAGATGGAAAATGGATTTCGTCGAAGATTTTTGACGAAAAATGTATTCCGTCGAAAATGGATGAATAAATAAATGCAAAAGAAATTGTTTTTGTGTAGTTTTTCGACGGAAAAAGAATTTCGTCGAAAACGGATTAATAAAATACATGCAAAAGAAATTAATTTTGTGAAGTTTTTCGACGGAAAATGGATTCCGTCGAAGATTTTGGACGGAAAATGAATTCCGTCGAAAATGGATGAATAAAATAAATGCAAAAGAAATTGATTTTATAAAGTTTTTGGTTGGAAAATGGATTCCGTCGAAGATTTTTGACGAAAAATGTATTCCGTCGAAAATGGATGAATAAAATAAATGCAAAAGAAATTGATTTTGGGAAGTTATTCGACAGAAAATGGATTCCGTCAAAGATTTTTGACCGAAAATGAATTTCACCGAAAACGGATGAATTAAAAAATGCAAAAGAAATTGATTTTGTTAAGTTTTTCGACGGAAAATGGATTCCGTCGAAGATTTTTGACCGAAAATGAATTCCGTCGAAAACGGATGAATAAAAAAATGCAAAAGAAATTGATTTTGTGAAGTTTTTCGACAGAAAAAGAATTTCGTTGAAAACGGAATAATAAAATAAATGCAAAAGAAATTGATTTTTTGAAGTTTTTCGACGGAAAATGGATTCCGTAGAAGATTTTTGATGGAAAATGGATTTCGTCGAAGATTTTTGACGGAAAATGAATTCCGACGAAAATGGATTAATAAAATAAATGCAAAAGAAATTGATTTTGCGAAGATTTTTGAATGAAAATGAATTCCGTCGAAAACGGATGAATAAAATAAATGCAAAAGAAATTGATTTTGCGAAGTTTTTCGACGGAAAATGGATTCCGTCGAAGATTTTTGAAGAAAAATGTTTTCCGTCGAAAACGGATTAATAAAATAAATGCAAAAGAAATTGATTTTGTGAAGATTTTTGACGGAAAATGAATTCCGTCGAAAACGGATGAATAAAATAAATGCAATAGAAATTGATTTGATGAAGTTTTTCGACGAAAAATAGATTCTGTCGAAGATTTTTGACGAAAAATGTATTCCGTCGAAAACGGATGACTAAAATAAATGCAAAAGAAATTGATTTTGTGAAATTTTTCGACGGAAAAAGGATTTCGTCGAAAACGGAATAATAAAATAAATGCAAAGAAAATTGATTTTGTGAGTTTTACGACGCAAAATGGATTCCGTCGAAGATTTTTGACGGAAAATGTATTCCGTCGAAAATGGATGAATTAAATTAATGCAAAAGAAATTTATTTTGTGAAGTTTTTCCACGGAAAATGAATTCCGTCGAAAATGGATGAATAAAATAAATGCAAAAGAAATTGATATTGTGAAATTTTTCGATGGAAAACGGATTCCGTCGATAATGGATGAATACAATAAATGCAAACGAAATTGATTTTGTGAACTTTTTCGACGTAAAATGGATTCCGACGAAGATTTTGGACGGAAAATGAATTCCGTCGAAAATGGATGAATAAAATAAATGCAAAAGAAATTGATTTTGTGAAGTTTTTCGACGGAAAATGGATTCCGTAGAACATTTTTTACGGAAAATGGATTCCGTCGAAGATTTTTGACGGAAAATGAATTCCGTCGAAAATGGATGAATAAAATAAATGCAAAAGAAATTGATTTTGTGAATTTTTCGACGGAAAATGGATTCCATCGAAGATTTTGGACGGAAAATGTAACATCCCGCATATTTAGTAAAATACATAAGTACTATAGGCTATGTGTACATGTGTAGAATTCGGATGTATGGTTTATGTGTAATGGCTTGTGAATTGTATAACCTTTAACCCTTGGATAAGACTAAGGTAATTAATTAAATTAAATCCTAGGAGGGTACATATGTAGACATGTGAATTTAGTCTTATGAGTAATGTGAGTGTGTGTTAGAAGGCATTAGTGTTTGGATGTGGGCTAGTGTGTGTGTGTGTGGACTAGTTAATATTGGACTTGTGTGATTGGATTTTTGGTGTGTGGCCAATGGCCCAAGGATGGCCTTTGAACCTACCTTGTTTTAGCCCAAAGTTGTAACCACTTATCCTCCTTAAAGCCTAGTCCAACAAGGCTGCCTTGTGCAGCAAGGAACACTACTTGGCTAGTTGTTTTCCCCTAATTCATGCGCACAAGGGAGAGTAATTAGGACCTTAGTAATCTGCCTTTTCCCTTGCTAAACCGCCACTTCACCTTGCTTATGCATAACTTGATTTTAATTTCATTGCATGGAAGACACATGGACCTTTGAGCATGAATTTAGGCTGCATACTTCTCCATTTAGGCGCACATGGAGGGGCTTTGGTGCAGAATTTTCTTATGACACAAACTGCCTAACTTGTTGACTTGGAGAACCACTTACACCCTCCATCATGACACTGTTTTGTGCAGATTTTTGGCAAGGCTTTTGCAGCCCATCATGAGCCAAACCTGCCTTGTTTTCACATGCATCATAAGAGGATTTTTTTGCTGCATTTTCATCATTTTGTGCAGCTCCAAAATCTGAATTTGGGCTGTCACAAAACTGCACTCATGATGCACCTCTTTCCTCTCATCATTGCGCACCAAGGCTGCCTAAAATGCAGATTTTTGGGCTGCCACCATGTTGAATTACTTGTTGACTTAGTGAACCTCCCTCACACCCTCACCTATGCGCATAGTTTGGTCTTTTGTATGAGAAAATTCTGACTTGTATCACCAACTCAGACCTGAACATATCTCTTCCACCCCTTTTGCATGTGCCTAGAGTATGCTAGAAGCAAGCTCCTTACTTGTTCAACCCTTGTGTGCAGCCCCACTCCTTCAAGCAATCAGATTTCTACCATGATGTTAAATCATTGCAACCTCCTCCCTTCTTCCCTTTAAATTTGCGCACAAGAGGGGGGCTGCCCCATTCATTTGTGCAGCCAACTCTCCTCCCCCTCCTCACTCCCTCTAGCCGCACCAACAAGCCACCTTGGAGCAAGAAGACTTTGCCAAGCCAACTCCCTCCTTCCCTCACCTCAACCATACACCAAGCTAGTGCTAGCCTTGTTCCTCACCTTGTTGCGCATAGAACCTCTTAGGAAGTGTGGACTTGTGTGTAGTGAAGCTAGAAGGTGGTGTGACTCTTGACCTTGAAGGGTGTGCTACAAGAGGTAGGCCTTGAACTTAGAACTCTTTCTTTGTGTAGCCATGTATGTATGCTTGAAGGTCTCCTTGTATATGTGTTGCTTTGGATCCTTGGTTGAGCATGATAAAAGTATAAGTATGGAGTCATTTCATGATGAATTGTATGCATAAAAATCTTATGGTTATGTTTAAGCTTATGCCACTATGGAGATGCCACTGTTTTAAAGAAGAAATGTGCCACTGTTTCGGTTTGATGTGCCACTGTTTTGAAGATGAAATGCCACTGTTTCGGTCCCTCAAAATCACCATTATATGCCACTGTTTCTGCACTTAAAAGCCACTGTTTCTGCACTTAAAAGCCACTGTTTCTGCACATTAGATGCCACTGTTTCTGCACATTAGATGCCACTGTTTCTGCACATTACATGCCACTGTTTCTGCACATTATATGCCACTGTTTTTGCACATGTATGTCACTGTTTTAGTGCTCCTTAAGCCACTGTTTTTATGCATGAAATGCCACTGTTTTACTCATCAAATTCCACTGTTTCCATGCTTAAAATGCCACTGTTTTAGCCATGAAATGCCACTGTTTCCATGCTTAAAATGCCACTGTTTTAGCCATGAAATGCCACTGTTTCCATGCTTAAAATGCCACTGTTTTTATGCATAAAAAGCCACTGTTTTAGTCATCATATGCCACTGTTTATATGCATAAAATGCCACTGTTTTTATGCATCAAATGCCACTGTTTAATCCATAATATGCCACTGTTTCAATGTCCAAAAACCAAGATTTATGCCACTGTTTTGGAAGTTCAAAGTGCCACTGTTTCTGTTTTAAAAACGTCACTGTTTCTGTTTAAAACGTCACTGTTTTGCTGCTGTAAATGCTCACTGTTTTGCTGCTGTAAACACTGCTGTATGTCCACTGTTTTGCTGCTGTAAACACTGCTGTATGTCCACTGTTTTGCTGCTGTAAACACTGCTGTATGTCCACTGTTTTGCTGCTGTAAACACTGCTGTATGTCCACTGTTTTGCTGCTGTAAACACTGCTGTAAATGCCCACTGTTTTGCTGCTGTATGCTCACTGTTTTGCTGTTGTATGCTCACTGTTTTGCTGCTGTAAACACTGCTGTATGCTCACTGTTTTGCTGCTGTATGCTCACTGTTTTGCGGCTGTAAATGCCCACTGTTTTGCTGCTGTATGCTCACTGTTTTGCTGCTGTATGCTCACTGTTTTGCTGCTGTAAACACTGCTGTATGCTCACTGTTTTGCTGCTGTAAATAGCCACTGTAAATGATTAGTTGTAATTGATTTAGGTGCGCTTAAGAAGTGAGATACTTCGCTGCAGTTTGGTAATAGTTAAGGCAAGCAAAGGTAAGTGTCAGGCGATGATGCCTAATGTGACTATTGACTACTGGTATAGAATTGTAACATGATGCTCCATATACCGTAAAAATATTATGTTCCATTATAATGAAAGGAAACTGCCGAAAATGTGCCGTGATGGCCATATGATTATGAGGTAAAGACGTTATGTGGCAACATAACGCATATGAAAGGTATATAAACATGCATCTTACATCATACCGCATTTTTACGCCTTGTGTGTGAAAGCATAGCATGACATACATGTATCAAGATCATATAGGCCTTGTGTAGAATAGTTATGTACAGGACCATGTGTTTGAGCAAGCATCATATAGGCATCCCCAAGGTACCGGGGTATGGGACACTTGGCATCAGTCCGCATAGGCCCACAGATGGAATCCACATGGAGCTCAGGTGCCAAGGGTATATTTGATTCCACTGTGAAGTGCGCGCACGACGGTGCTAGAAGCGCAAAGGAAAGGCGTTATATACGCAATATATGAATATGATAAAAATGAAAAGGAAAAGGAACCAGGATATGTTGAAGTGACTGTTTATGATTTTGTGCCTAGTTAATACTGTTATATTACTGGTTTTATTGCCACACTACTAGGATTATTCTCACCCCTTCGGGGCTGCTATTTTTCCAAAATGGCAGGAGGACGCAAGAGCATTTGAAGGAGTAATATTTTGCTGTTGATTACTGATGCGTGGATTATCAGTGTTGCTGTTTGATAAATGGATAACTGTAATGATTAATGTTTTGGTACTTTTGGATGATTGTAGTCTTTATCATAATTATGTTAGTTGAACTTTTATGAACAATGGCTATTTTGGAAAACCTTTGTGAAAAGAATTTAAGTGTTGAAATTTTTATACGGATGTGTATACTGCTTTGTTAGCTCATGTGACGTTAACGACTCTAATTCCGCTTAGCAAACGACTCTCTTGGATGCATACAAGGGAGGGCGTTACAGAAAATGAATTCCGTCGAAAATGGATGAATAAAATAAATGCAAAAGAAATTGATTTTACGAAGTTTTTCGATGAAAAATGGACTCTGTCGAAGATTTTTGACGAAAAATGTATTCCGTCGAAAATGGATGAATAAAATAAATGCAAAAGAAATTGATTTTGTGAAGTTTTTCGAAGGAAAAAGAATTTCGTCGAAATTGGATTAATAAAATAAATGCAAAAGAAATTGATTTTGTGAAGTTTTTAGACGGAAAATGGATTCCGTCGAAGATTTTTGTTGGAAAATGAATTCCGTCGAAAATGGATGAATAAAATAAATGCAAAAGAAATTGATTTTGTGAAGTTTTTCGACGGAAAATGGATTCCGTCAAAGATTTTTGACGGAAAATGAATTCCGTCGAAAATGGATGAATAAAATAAATGCAAAAGAAATTGATTTTGTGAATTTTTTTCGACGGAAAATAGATGCCGTCGAAGATTTTTGAAGGAAAATGATTTTCGTCGAAAATGGATGAATAAAATAAATGCAAAAGAAATTGATTTTATGAAGTTTATCGACGAAAAATGGATTCCGTCGAAGATTTTTGACGAAAAATGTATTCCGTCGAAAACGGAATAATAAAATAAATGCAAAAGAAATTGATTTTGTGATGATTTTTGACGGAAAATGGATTCCGTCGAAGATTATTGACGGAAAATGTATTCCGTCGAAAATGGATGAATAAAATTAATGCAAAAGAAATTTATTTTGTGAAGTTTTTCGACGGAAAATGAATTCCGTCGAAAATGGATGAATAAAATAAATGCAAAAGAAATTGATATTGTGAAATTTTTCGATGGAAAACGGATTCCGTCGAAAATGGATGAATAAAATAAATGCAAAAGAAATTGATTTTATGAAGTTTTTCGATGGAAAATGGATTCCGTCGAAGATTTTTAACGGAAAATGAATTCCGTCGAAAATGGATGAATAAAATAAATGCAATAGAAATTGATTTTGTGAAGTTTTTCGACGTAAAATGGATTCCGTCGAAGATTTTGGACGGAAAATGAATTCCGTCGAAAATGGATGAATAAAATAAATGCAAAAGAAATTGATTTTATGAAGTTTTAAGATGGAAAATGGATTTCGTCGAAGATTTTTGACGAAAAATGTATTCCGTCGAAAATGGATGAATAAATAAATGCAAAAGAAATTGTTTTTGTGTAGTTTTTCGACGGAAAAAGAATTTCGTTGAAAACGGATTAATAAAATACATGCAAAAGAAATTGATTTTGTGAAGTTTTTCGACGGAAAATGGATTCCGTGGAAGATTTTGGACGGAAAATGAATTCCGTCGAAAATGGATGAATAAAATAAATGCAAAAGAAATTGATTTTGTGAATTTTTTCGACGGAAAATAGATGCCGTCGAAGATTTTTGAAGGAAAATGAATTTCGTCGAAAATGGATGAATAAAATAAATGCAAAAGAAATTGATTTTATGAAGTTTATCGACGAAAAATGGATTCCGTCGAAGATTTTGGACGAAAAATGTATTCCGTCGAAAACGGATTAATAAAATAAATGCAAAAGAAATTGATTTTGTGATGATTTTTGACGGAAAATGGATTCCGTCGAAGATTTTTGACGGAAAATGTATTCCGTCGAAAATGGATGAATTAAATTAATGCAAAAGAAATTTATTTTGTGAAGTTTTTCGACGGAAAATGAATTCCGTCGAAAATGGATGAATAAAATAAATGCAAAAGAAATTGATATTGTGAAATTTTTCGATGGAAAACGGATTCCGTCGAAAATGGATGAATAAAATAAATGCAAAAGAAATTGATTTTGTGAAGTTTTTCGACGTAAAATGGATTCCGTCGAAGATTTTGGACGGAAAATGAATTCCGTCGAAAATGGATGAATAAAATAAATGCAAAAGAAATTGATTTTGTGAAGTTTTTCGACGGAAAATGGATTCCGTAGAACATTTTTTACGGAAAATGGATTCCGTCGAATATTTTTGACAGAAAATGAATTCCATCGAAAACGGATGAATAAAATAAATGCAAAAGAAATTGATTTTGTGAAGTTTTTCGACGGAAAATGGATTCCGTCGAAGATTTTTGACGGAAAATGAATTCCGTCGAAAATGGATGAATAAAATAAATGCAAAACAAATTGATTATGTGAAGTTTTTCGACGGAAAATGGATTCCGTCGAAGATTTTTGACGGAAAATGAATTTCGTCGAAAATGGATGAATAAAATAAATGCAAAAGAAATTGATTTTGTGAAGTTTTTCGACGGAAAATGGATTCCGTCGAAGATTTTGGACGGAAAATGAATTCCGTCGAAAATGGATGAATAAAATAAATGCAAAAGAAATTGATTTTACGAAGTTTTTCGATGAAAATTGGATTCCGTCGAAGATTTTTTACGAAAAATGTATTCCGTTGAAAATGAATGAATAAAATAAATGCAAAAAAATTGATTTTGTGAAGTTTTTTGACGGAAAAAGAATTTCGTCGAAAATGGATTAATAAAATAAATGCAAAAGAAATTGATTTTGTGAAGTTTTTAGACGGAAAATGGATTCCGTCGAAGATTTTTGATGGAAAATGAATTCCGTCGAAAATGGATAAATAAAATAAATGCAAAAGAAATTGATTTTGTGAAGTTTTTCGACGGAAAATGGATTCCGTCGAAGATTTTTGACGGAAAATGAATTCCGTCGAATGCAAAAGAAATTGATTTTGTGAAGTTTTTCGATGGAAAATGGATTCCGTCGAAGATTTTGGACGGAAAACGAATACCGTCGAAAATGGATGAATAAAATAAATGCAACAGAAATTGATTTTATGAAGTTTTTCGACGAAAAATGTATTCCGTCGAAGATTTTTGACGGAAAATGAATTCCGTCGAAAATGGATGAATAAAATAAATGCAAAAGAAATTGATTTTATCAAGTTTTTCGACGAAAAATGTATTCCGTCGAAGATTTTTGACGAAAAATGTATTCCGTCGAAAACGGATGAATAAAATAAATGCAATATAAATTGATTTTGTGAAGTTTTTCGACGGAAAACAAATTCCGTCGAAAACGGATGAATAAAATAAATGCAAAAGAAATTGATTTTGTGAAGTTTTTCGACTGAAAATGGATTCCGTAGAAGATTTTTGACGGAAAATGGATTCCGTCGAAAATTTTTGACGGCAAATGAATTCCATCGAAAACGGATTAATAAAATAAATGCAAAAAAATTGATTTTCTGAAGTTTTTCGACGAAAAACAAATTCCGTCAAAAACGGATGAATAAAATAAATGCAAAAGAAATTGATTTTATGAAGTTTTTCGATGAAAAATGGATTCCATCGAACATTTTTGACGAAAAATGTATTCCGTCGAAAACGGATGAATAAAATAAATGCAAAAGAAATTGATTTTGTGAAGTTTTTCGACGGAAAACAAATTCCGTCGAAAACGGATGAATAAAATAAATGCAAAAGAAATTGATTTTGTGAAAATTTTTGACGGAAAATGGATTCCGTCGAAGATTTTTGACGGAAAATAAATTCCATCGAACATGGATGAATAAAATAAATGGAAAAGAAATTGATTTTGTGAAGTTTTTCGACGGAAAATGGATTAGGTCGAAATTTTTTGACGGAAAATGTATTTCGTCGAAAACGGATGAATAAAATAAATGCAAAAGAAATTGATTTTGTGAAGTTTTTCGACGGAAAATGGATTCCGTCGAAGATTTTGGACGGAAAATGGATTCCGTCGAAGATTTTTGACGGAAAATGTATTCCGTCGAAAACGGATGAATAAAATAAATGCAAAAGAAATTGATTTTGTGAAGTTTTTCGACGGAAAAAGAATTGCGTCGAAAACGGATTAATAAAATAAATGCAAAAGAAATTGATTTTTTGAAGTTTTTCGACGAAAAATGAATTTCGTAGAAGATTTTTAATGGAAAATGGATTCCGTCGAAGATTTTTGACAGAGAATGAATTCCGTCGAAAACGGATGAATAAAATAAATGCAAAAGAAATTGATTTTATCAAGTTTTTCGACGAAAATTGTATTCCGTCGAAGATTTTTGACGAAAAATGAATTCCGTCGTAAATGGATGAATAAAATAAATGCAAAAGAAATTGATTTTATCAAGTTTTTCGACGCAAAATATATTCCGTCGAAGATTTTTGACGAAAAATGTATTCCGTCGAAAACGGATGAATAAAATAAATGCAAAATAAATTGATTTTGTGAAGTTTTTCGACGGAAAACAAATTCCGTCGAAAACGGATGAATAAAATAAATGCAAAAGAAATTGATTTTGTGAAGTTTTTCGACTGAAAATGGATTCCGTAGAAGATTTTTGACGGAAAATGGATTCCGTCGAAAATTTTTGACGGCAAATGAATTCCATCGAAAACGGATTAATAAAATAAATGCAAAAGAAATTGATTTTCTGAAGTTTTTCAACGAAAAACAAATTCCGTCAAAAACGGATGAATAAAATAAATGCAAAAGAAATTGATTTTATGAAGTTTTTCGATGAAAAATGGATTCCGTCGAACATTTTTGACGAAAAATGTATTCCGTCGAAAACGGATGAATAAAATAAATGCAAAAGAAATTGCTTTTGTGAAGTTTTTCGACGGAAAACAAATTCCGTCGAAAACGGATGAATAAAATAAATGCAAAAGAAATTGATTTTGTGAAGATTTTTGACGGAAAATGGATTCCGTCGAAGATTTTTGACGGAAAATAAATTCCAACGAACATGGATGAATAAAATAAATGCAAAAGAAATTGATTTTGTGAAGTTTTTCGACGGAAAATGGATTAGGTCGAAATTTTTTGACGGAAAATGTATTCCGTCGAAAACGGATGAATAAAATAAATGCAAAAGAAATTGTTTTTGTGAAGATTTTTGACGGAAAATGGATTCCGTTGAAGATTTTTGACGGAAAATGAATTCCATCGAAAACGGATGAATAAAATAAATGCAAAAGAAATTGATTTTGTGAAGTTATTCGACGAAAATGGATTCCGTCGAAGTTTTTTGACGGAAAATGTATTCCGTCAAAAGAAATTGATTTTTGACGGAAAATGTATTTTTTAACGGAAAATGTATTCCGTCGAAGATTTTTGACGGAAAATGTATTCCGTCGAAAACGGATGAATAAAATAAATGCAAAAGAAATTGGTTTTGTGAAGTTTTTCGATGTAAAATGGATTCCATCGAACATTTTTGACGAAAAATGTATTCCGTCGAAAACGGATGAATAAAATAAATGCAAAAGAAATTGATTTTGTGAAGTTTTTCGACTGAAAATGGATTCCGTAGAAGATTTTTGACGGAAAATGGATTCCGTCGAAAATTTTTGACGGCAAATGAATTCCATCGAAAACGGATTAATAAAATAAATGCAAAAGAAATTGATTTTCTGAAGTTTTTCAACGAAAAACAAATTCCGTCAAAAACGGATGAATAAAATAAATGCAAAAGAAATTGATTTTATGAAGTTTTTCGATGAAAAATGGATTCCGTCGAACATTTTTGACGAAAAATGTATTCCGTCGAAAACGGATGAATAAAATAAATGCAAAAGAAATTGCTTTTGTGAAGTTTTTCGACGGAAAACAAATTCCGTCGAAAACGGATGAATAAAATAAATGCAAAAGAAATTGATTTTGTGAAGATTTTTGACGGAAAATGGATTCCGTCGAAGATTTTGACGGAAAATAAATTCCAACGAACATGGATGAATAAAATAAATGCAAAAGAAATTGATTTTGTGAAGTTTTTCGACGGAAAATGGATTAGGTCGAAATTTTTTGACGGAAAATGTATTCCGTCGAAAACGGATGAATAAAATAAATGCAAAAGAAATTGTTTTTGTGAAGATTTTTGACGGAAAATGGATTCCGTTGATGATTTTTGACGGAAAATGAATTCCATCGAAAACGGATGAATAAAATAAATGCAAAAGAAATTGATTTTGTGAAGTTTTTCGACGAAAATGGATTCCGTCGAAGTTTTTTGACGGAAAATGTATTCCGTCGAAGATTTTTGACGGAAATTGTATTCCGTCGAAAACGGATGAATAAAATAAATGCAAAAGAAATTGATTTTGTGAAGTTTTTCGACGGAAAAAGAAGTGCGTCGAAAACGGATTAATAAAATAAATGCAAAAGAAATTGATTTTTTGAAGTTTTTCGACGAAAAATGAATTTCGTAG
Organism: Gastrolobium villosum; assembly: GCA_032173675.1. Lineage (NCBI taxonomy): Eukaryota > Viridiplantae > Streptophyta > Magnoliopsida > Fabales > Fabaceae > Gastrolobium > Gastrolobium villosum. Next base: position 60 of record JAVKPL010006140.1, on the reverse strand, counting down.
AAGATTTTTGATGGAAAATGGATTCCGTCGAAGATTTTTGACAGAAAGTGAATTCCATCG
>JAVKPL010006139.1:0-25036 GCA_032173675.1 Gastrolobium villosum | reverse complement strand
ACATAATCAATTTCTTTTGCATTTATTTTATTCATCCATTTTCGACGGAATGCATTTTCCGTCAAAAATCTTCGACGGAATCCATTTTCCGTCGAAAAACTTCACAAAATCAATTTCTTTTGCATTTATTTTATTCATCCGTTAAATCTTCGACGGCATCTATTTTCCGTCGAAAAAATTCACAAAATCAATTTCTTTTGCATTTATTTTATTCATCCATTTTCGACGGAATTCATTTTCCATCAAAAATCTTCGACGGAATCCATTTTCCGTCGAAAAACTTCACAAAATCAATTTCTTTTGCATTTATTTTATTCATCCATTTTCGACGGAATTCATTTTCCTTCAAAAATCTTCGACGGAATCCATTTTCCGTCTAAAAACTTCACATAATCAATTTCTTTTGCATTTATTTTATTAATCCATTTTCGACGAAATTCTTTTTCCGTCGAAAAACTTCACAAAATCAATTTCTTTTGCATTTATTTTATTCATCCATTTTCGACGGAATACATTTTTCGTCAAAAATCTTCGACAGAATCCATTTTTCATCGAAAAACTTCGTAAAATCAATTTCTTTTGCATTTATTTTATTCATCCATTTTCGACGGAATTCATTTTCCGTCCAAAATCTTCGACGGAATCAATTTTCCGTCGAAAAACTTCACAAAATCAATTTCTTTTGCATTTATTTTATTCATCCATTTTCGACGGAATTCATTTTCCGTCAAAAATCTTCGACGGAATCCATTTTCCGTCGAAAAACTTCACATAATCAATTTCTTTTGCATTTATTTTATTCATCCATTTTCGACGGAATGCATTTTCCGTCAAAAATCTTCGACGGAATCCATTTTCCGTCGAAAAACTTCACAAAATCAATTTCTTTTGCATTTATTTTATTCATCCGTTTTCGACGGAATTCATTTTCCGTCAAAAATCTTCACAAAATCAATTTCTTTTGCGTTTATTTTATTAATCCGTTTTCGACGGAAAACATTTTTCTTCAAAAATCTTCGACGGAATCCATTTTCCGTCGAAAAACTTCGCAAAATCAATTTCTTTTGCATTTATTTTATTCATCCGTTTTCGACGGAATTCATTTTCATTCAAAAATCGACAGAATTCTTCACAAAATCAATTTCTTTTGCATTTATTTTATTAATCCGTTTTCGTCGGAATTCATTTTCCATCAAAAATCTTCGACGAAATCCATTTTCCATCAAAAATCTTCTACGGAATCCATTTTCCGTCGAAAAACTTCACAAAATCAATTTCTTTTGCATTTTTTTATTCATCCGTTTTCGGTGAAATTCATTTTCGGTCAAAAATCTTCGACGGAATACATTATCCGTCGAATAACTTCCCAAAATCAATTTCTTTTGCATTTATTTTATTCATCCGTTTTCGACGGAATACATTTTTCGCCAAAAATCTTCGATGGAATCCATTTTCCAACGAAAAACTTCATAAAATCAATTTCTTTTGCATTTATTTTATTCATCCATTTTCGACGGAATTCATTTTTCGTCCAAAATCTTCGACGGAATCCATTTTCCGTCGAAAAGCTTCACAAAATCAATTTCTTTTGCATGTATTTTATTAATCCGTTTTCGACGCAATTCTTTTTCCGTCGAAAAACTACACAAAAACAATTTCTTTTGCATTTATTTATTCATCCATTTTCGACGGAATACATTTTTCGTCAAAAATCTTCGACGGAATCCATTTTCCATCTTAAAACTTCATAAAATCAATTTCTTTTGCATTTATTTTATTCATCCATTTTCGACGGAATTCATTTTCCGTCCAAAATCTTCGACGGAATCCATTTTACGTCGAAAAACTTCACAAAATCAATTTCTTTTGCATTTATTTTATTCATCCATTTTCGACGGAATTCATTTTCCGTCAAAAATCTTCGACGGCATCTATTTTCCGTCGAAAAAATTCACAAAATCAATTTCTTTTGCATTTATTTTATTCATCCATTTTCGACGGAATTCATTTTCCATCAAAAATCTTCGACGGAATCCATTTTCCGTCGAAAAACTTCACAAAATCAATTTCTTTTGCATTTATTTTATTCATCCATTTTCGACGGAATTCATTTTCCTTCAAAAATCTTCGACGGAATCCATTTTCCGTCTAAAAACTTCACATAATCAATTTCTTTTGCATTTATTTTATTAATCCATTTTCGACGAAATTCTTTTTCCGTCGAAAAACTTCACAAAATCAATTTCTTTTGCATTTATTTTATTCATCCATTTTCGACGGAATACATTTTTCGTCAAAAATCTTCGACAGAATCCATTTTTCATCGAAAAACTTCGTAAAATCAATTTCTTTTGCATTTATTTTATTCATCCATTTTCGACGGAATTCATTTTCCGTCCAAAATCTTCGACGGAATCAATTTTCCGTCGAAAAACTTCACAAAATCAATTTCTTTTGCATTTATTTTATTCATCCATTTTCGACGGAATTCATTTTCCGTCAAAAATCTTCGACGGAATCCATTTTCCGTCGAAAAACTTCACATAATCAATTTCTTTTGCATTTATTTTATTCATCCATTTTCGACGGAATGCATTTTCCGTCAAAAATCTTCGACGGAATCCATTTTCCGTCGAAAAACTTCACAAAATCTATTTCTTTTGCATTTATTTTATTCATCCATTTTCGACGGAATTCATTTTCCGTCAAAAATCTTCACAAAATCAATTTCTTTTGCATTTATTTTATTCATCCGTTTTCGACGGAAAACATTTTTCTTCAAAAATCTTCGACGGAATCCATTTTCCGTCGAAAAACTTCGCAAAATCAATTTCTTTTGCATTTATTTTATTCATCCGTTTTCGACAGAATTCATTTTCATTCAAAAATCTTCACAAAATCAATTTCTTTTGCATTTATTTTATTAATCCGTTTTCGTCGGAATTCATTTTCCATCAAAAATCTTCGACGAAATCCATTTTCCATCAAAAATCTTCGACGGAATCCATTTTCCATCAAAAATTCACAAAATCAATTTCTTTTGCATTTTTTTATTCATCCGTTTTCGGTGAAATTCCATTTTCGACGGAATCCATTATCCGTCGAAAAACTTCACAAAATCAATTTCTTTTGCATTTATTTTATTCATCCGTTTTCGACGGAATACATTTTTCGCCAAAAATCTTCGATGGAATCCATTTTCCAACGAAAAACTTCATAAAATCAATTTCTTTTGCATTTATTTTATTCATCCATCTTCGACGGAATCCATTTTCCGTCGAAAAGCTTCACAAAATCAATTTCTTTTGCATGTATTTTATTAATCCGTTTTCGACGCAATTCTTTTTCCGTCGAAAAACTACACAAAAACAATTTCTTTTGCATTTATTTATTCATCCATTTTCGACGGAATACATTTTTCGTCAAAAATCTTCGACGGAATCCATTTTCCATCTTAAAACTTCATAAAATCAATTTCTTTTGCATTTATTTTATTCATCCATTTTCGACGGAATTCATTTTCCGTCCAAAATCTTCGACGGAATCCATTTTACGTCGAAAAACTTCACAAAATCAATTTCTTTTGCATTTATTTTATTCATCCATTTTCGACGGAATTCATTTTCCGTCAAAAATCTTCGACGGAATCCATTTTCCAACGAACAACTTCATAAAATCAATTTCTTTTACATTTATTTTATTCATCCATTTTCGACGGAATCCGTTTTCCATCGAAAAATTTCACAATATCAATTTCTTTTGCATTTATTTTATTCATCCATTTTCGACGGAATTCATTTTCCGTCGAAAAACTTCACAATATAACTTTCTTTTGCATTAATTTAATTAATCCGTTTTCGACGGAATACATTTTTCGTCAAAAATCTTCGACGGAATCCATTTTTCGTCGATAAACTTCATAAAATCAATTTCTTTTGCATTTATTTTATTCATCCATTTTCGACGAAATTCATTTTCCTTCAAAAATCTTCGACGGCATCTATTTTCCGTCGAAAAAATTCACAAAATCAATTTCTTTTGCATTTATTTTATTCATCCATTTTCGACGGAATTCATTTTCCATCAAAAATCATCACAAAATCAATTTCTTTTGCATTTATTTTATTAATCCGTTTTCGACGGAATACATTTTTCGTCAAAAATCTTCGACGGAATCCATTTTTCGTCGATAAACTTCATAAAATCAATTTCTTTTGCATTTATTTTATTCATCCATTTTCGACGAAATTCATTTTCCTTCAAAAATCTTCGACGGCATCTATTTTCCGTCGAAAAAATTCACAAAATCAATTTCTTTTGCATTTATTTTATTCATCCATTTTCGACGGAATTCATTTTCCATCAAAAATCTTCGACGGAATCCATTTTCCGTCGAAAAACTTCACAAAATCAATTTCTTTTGCATTTATTTTATTCATCCATTTTCGACGGAATTCATTTTCCTTCAAAAATCTTCGACGGAATCCATTTTCCGTCTAAAAACTTCACATAATCAATTTCTTTTGCATTTATTTTATTAATCCATTTTCGACGAAATTCTTTTTCCGTCGAAAAACTTCACAAAATCAATTTCTTTTGCATTTATTTTATTCATCCATTTTCGACGGAATACATTTTTCGTCAAAAATCTTCGACAGAATCCATTTTTCATCGAAAAACTTCGTAAAATCAATTTCTTTTGCATTTATTTTATTCATCCATTTTCGACGGAATTCATTTTCCGTCCAAAATCTTCGACGGAATCAATTTTCCGTCGAAAAACTTCACAAAATCAATTTCTTTTGCATTTATTTTATTCATCCATTTTCGACGGAATTCATTTTCCGTCAAAAATCTTCGACGGAATCCATTTTCCGTCGAAAAACTTCACATAATCAATTTCTTTTGCATTTATTTTATTCATCCATTTTCGACGGAATGCATTTTCCGTCAAAAATCTTCGACGGAATCCATTTTCCGTCGAAAAACTTCACAAAATCAATTTCTTTTGCATTTATTTTATTCATCCGTTTTCGATGGAATTCATTTTCCGTCAAAAATCTTCGACGGAATCCATTTTCCGTAAAAAATGTTCTACGGAATCCATTTTCCGTCGAAAAACTTCACAAAATCAATTTCTTTTGCATTTATTTTATTCATCCATTTTCGACGGAATTCATTTTCCGTCCAAAATCTTCGACGGAATCCATTTTACGTCAAAAAACTTCACAAAATCAATTTCTTTTGCATTTATTTTATTCATCCATTTTCGACGGAATCCGTTTTCCATCGAAAAATTTCACAATATCAATTTCTTTTGCATTTATTTTATTCATCCATTTTCGACGGAATTCATTTTCCGTCAAAAAACTTCACAAAATAAATTTCTTTTGCATTAATTTAATTCATCCATTTTCGACGGAATACATTTTCCGTCAAAAATCTTCGACGGAATCCATTCTGCGTCGAAAAACTCACAAAATCAGTTTTCTTTGCATTTATTTTATTAATCCGTTTTCGATGAAATCCATTTTCCGTCGAAAAATTTCACAAAATCAATTTCTTTTGCATTTATTTTAGTCATCCGTTTTCGACGGAATACGTTTTTCGTCAAAAATCTTCGACAGAATCCATTTTTCGTCGAAAAACTTCATCAAATCAATTTCTATTGCATTTATTTTATTCATCCATTTTCGACGGAATTCATTTTTTGTCAAAAATCTTCGACGGAATCCATTTTCCGTCGAAAAACTTCGCAAAATCAATTTCTTTTGCATTTATTTTATTCATCCGTTTTCGACGGAATTCATTTTCATTCAAAAATCTTCACAAAATCAATTTCTTTTGCATTTATTTTATTAATCCGTTTTCATCGGAATTCATTTTCCGTCAAAAATCTACGACGAAATCCATTTTCCATCAAAAATCTTTTACGGAATCCATTTTCCGTCGAAAAACTTCAAAAAATCAATTTCTTTTGCATTTATTTTATTATTCCGTTTTCAACGAAATTCTTTTTCTGTCGAAAAATTTCACAAAATCAATTTCTTTTGCATTTATTTTATTTATCCATTTTCGATGGAATTCATTTTCTGTCAAAAATCTTCGACGGAATCCATTTTCCGTCGAAAAACTTCACAAAATCAATTTCTTTTGCATTTTTTATTCATCCGTTTTCGGTGAAATTCATTTTCCGTCAAAAATCTTCGACGGAATCCATTTTCCGTCGAATAACTTCCCAAAATCAATTTCTTTTGCATTTATTTTATTCATCCATTTTCGACGGAATACATTTTTCGTCAAAAATCTTCGACGGAATCCATTTTCCATCTTAAAACTTCATAAAATCAATTTCTTTTGCATTTATTTTATTCATCCATTTTCGACGGAATTCATTTTCCGTCCAAAATCTTCGACGGAATCCATTTTACGTCGAAAAACTTCACAAAATCAATTTCTTTTGCATTTATTTTATTCATCCATTTTCGACGGAATTCATTTTCCGTCAAAAATCTTCGACGGAATCCATTTTCCAACGAACAACTTCATAAAATCAATTTCTTTTACATTTATTTTATTCATCCATTTTCGACGGAATCCGTTTTCCATCGAAAAATTTCACAATATCAATTTCTTTTGCATTTATTTTATTCATCCATTTTCGACGGAATTCATTTTCCGTCGAAAAACTTCACAATATAACTTTCTTTTGCATTAATTTAATTCATCCATTTTCGACGGAATACATTTTCCGTCAAAAATCTTCGACGGAATCCATTTTCCGTCAAAAATCATCACAAAATCAATTTCTTTTGCATTTATTTTATTAATCCGTTTTCGACGGAATACATTTTTCATCAAAAATCTTCGACGGAATCCATTTTTCGTCGATAAACTTCATAAAATCAATTTCTTTTGCATTTATTTTATTCATCCATTTTCGACGAAATTCATTTTCCTTCAAAAATCTTCGACGGCATCTATTTTCCGTCGAAAAAATTCACAAAATCAATTTCTTTTGCATTTATTTTATTCATCCATTTTCGACGGAATTCATTTTCCATCAAAAATCTTCGACGGAATCCATTTTCCGTCGAAAAACTTCACAAAATCAATTTCTTTTGCATTTATTTTATTCATCCATTTTCGACGGAATTCATTTTCCTTCAAAAATCTTCGACGGAATCCATTTTCCGTCTAAAAACTTCACATAATCAATTTCTTTTGCATTTATTTTATTAATCCATTTTCGACGAAATTCTTTTTCCGTCGAAAAACTTCACAAAATCAATTTCTTTTGCATTTATTTTATTCATCCATTTTCGACGGAATACATTTTTCGTCAAAAATCTTCGACAGAATCCATTTTTCATCGAAAAACTTCGTAAAATCAATTTCTTTTGCATTTATTTTATTCATCCATTTTCGACGGAATTCATTTTCCGTCCAAAATCTTCGACGGAATCAATTTTCCGTCGAAAAACTTCACAAAATCAATTTCTTTTGCATTTATTTTATTCATCCATTTTCGACGGAATTCATTTTCCGTCAAAAATCTTCGACGGAATCCATTTTCCGTCGAAAAACTTCACATAATCAATTTCTTTTGCATTTATTTTATTCATCCATTTTCGACGGAATGCATTTTCCGTCAAAAATCTTCGACGGAATCCATTTTCCGTCGAAAAACTTCACAAAATCAATTTCTTTTGCATTTATTTTATTCATCCGTTTTCGATGGAATTCATTTTCCGTCAAAAATCTTCGACGGAATCCATTTTCCGTAAAAAATGTTCTACGGAATCCATTTTCCGTCGAAAAACTTCACAAAATCAATTTCTTTTGCATTTATTTTATTCATCCATTTTCGACGGAATTCATTTTCCGTCCAAAATCATCGACGGAATCCATTTTACGTCAAAAAACTTCACAAAATCAATTTCTTTTGCATTTATTTTATTCATGCATTTTCGACGGAATCCGTTTTCCATCGAAAAATTTCACAATATCAATTTCTTTTGCATTTATTTTATTCATCCATTTTCGACGGAATTCATTTTCCGTCGAAAAACTTCACAAAATAAATTTCTTTTGCATTAATTTAATTCATCCATTTTCGACGGAATACATTTTCCGTCAAAAATCTTCGACGGAATCCATTTTGCGTCGAAAAACTCACAAAATCAGTTTTCTTTGCATTTATTTTATTAATCCGTTTTCGATGAAATCCATTTTCCGTCGAAAAATTTCACAAAATCAATTTCTTTTGCATTTATTTTAGTCATCCGTTTTCGACGGAATACGTTTTTCGTCAAAAATCTTCGACAGAATCCATTTTTCGTCGAAAAACTTCATCAAATCAATTTCTATTGCATTTATTTTATTCATCCATTTTCGACGGAATTCATTTTTTGTCAAAAATCTTCGACGGAATCCATTTTCCGTCGAAAAACTTCGCAAAATCAATTTCTTTTGCATTTATTTTATTCATCCGTTTTCGACGGAATTCATTTTCATTCAAAAATCTTCACAAAATCAATTTCTTTTGCATTTATTTTATTAATCCGTTTTCATCGGAATTCATTTTCCGTCAAAAATCTACGAAGAAATCCATTTTCCATCAAAAATCTTTTACGGAATCCATTTTCCATCGAAAAACTTCAAAAAATCAATTTCTTTTGCATTTATTTTATTATTCCGTTTTCAACGAAATTCTTTTTCTGTCGAAAAATTTCACAAAATCAATTTCTTTTGCATTTATTTTATTTATCCATTTTCGACGGAATTCATTTTCTGTCAAAAATCTTCGACGGAATCCATTTTCCGTCGAAAAACTTCACAAAATCAATTTCTTTTGCATTTTTTATTCATCCGTTTTCGGTGAAATTCATTTTCCGTCAAAAATCTTCGACGGAATCCATTTTCCGTCGAATAACTTCCCAAAATCAATTTCTTTTGCATTTATTTTATTCATCCATTTTCGACGGAATACATTTTTCGTCAAAAATCTTCGACGGAATCCATTTTCCATCTTAAAACTTCATAAAATCAATTTCTTTTGCATTTGTTTTACTCATCCATTTTCGACAGAATTCATTTTCCATCAAAAATCTTCGACGGAATCCATTTTCCGTCGAAAAACTTCACAAAATCAATTTCTTTTGCATTTATTTTATTAATCCGTTTTCGACGAAATTCTTTTTCCGTCGAAAAACTTCACAAAATCAATTTCTTTTGCATTTATTTTATTCATCTATTTTCGATGGAATACATTTTTCGTCAAAAATCTTCGACGGAATCCATTTTTCATCGAAAAACTTCACAAAATCAATTTCCTTTGTTTTTATTTTATTAATCTGTTTTCGACGGAATTCATTTTCCGTCCAAAATCTTTGACGGACTCCATTTTCCGTCGAAAAACTTCACAAAATCAATTTCTTTTGCATTTATTTTATTCATCCGTTTTCGATGGAATCCATTTTCCGTCCAAAATTTTTGACGGAATCCATTTTCCTTCGAAAAACTTACAAAATCAATTTCCTTTGTATTTATTTTATTAATCTGTTTTCGACGAAATTCTTTTTCCGTCGAAAAACTACACAAAATCAATTTCTTTTGTATTTATTTTAGTCATCCGTTTTCGACGGAATACTTTTTTCGTCAAAAATCTTCGACGGAATCCATTTTGCGTCGGAAAACTTCATAAAATAATTTCTTTTGCATTTATTTTATTCATCCGTTTTCGACGGAATACTTTTTTCGTCAAAAATCTTCAACGGAATCCATTTTTCGTCGAAAAGTTAATAAAATCAATTTCTTTTGCATTTATTTTATTCATCCATTTTCAACGGAATTCATTTTCCGTCAAAAATCTTCGACGGAATCCATTTTTGGTCAAAAAACTTCATAAAATCAATTTCTTTTGCATTTATTTTATTCATCCATTTTCGACGGAATTCATTCTCCGTCCAAAATCTTCGACGGAATCCATTTTCCGTCGAAAAACTTCACAAAATCAATTTCTTTTGCATTTATTTTATTCATCCATTTTTGACGGAATTCATTTTCCGTCAAAAATCTTCACAAAATCAATTTCTTTTGCATTTATCTTATTCATCCGTTTTCGACGAAATACATTTTTCGTCAAAAATCTTCAACGGAATCCATTTTTCGTCGAAAAACTTCATAATATAATTTCTTTTGCATTTGTTTTATTCATCCATTTTCGACGGAATTCATTCTCCGTCCAAAATCTTCGACGGAATCCATTTTCCGTCGAAAAACTTCACAAAATCAATTTCTTTTGCATTTATTTTATTCATCAATTTTCGACGGAATTCATTTTCTGTCAAAAATCTTCACAAAATCAATTTCTTTTGCATTTATTTTATTCATCTGTTTTCGACGGAATACACTTTTCGTCAAAAATCTTCAATGGAATCCATTTTTCGTCGAAAAACTTCATAAAATCAATTTCTTTTGCATTTATTTTATTCATCCATATTCGACGGAATTCATTTTCCGTCAAAAATCTTCGACGGAATCGATTTTCCGTCGAATAACTTCACAAAATCAATTTCTTTTGCATTTATTTTATTCATCCATTTTCGACGCAATTCTTTTTCCGTCAAAAATCTTCGACGGAATCCATTTTCCGTCGAAAAACTTCACAAAATCAATTTCTTTTGCATTTATTTTATTCATCCATTTTCGACGGAATTCATTTTCCGTCAAAAATCTTCGACGGAATCCATTTTCCGTCGAAAAACTTCACAAAATCAATTTCTTTTGCATTTATTTTATTCATCCGTTTTCGATGGAATTCATTTGCCGTAAAAAATCTTCAATGGAATCCATTTTCCGTCAAAAATCTTCTACGGAATCCATTTTCCGTCGAAAAACATCACAAAATCAATTACTTTTGCATTTATTTTATTCATCCGTTTTCGACGGAATACTTTTTTCGTCAAAAATCTTCAACGGAATCCATTTTTCGTCGAAAAGTTAATAAAATCAATTTCTTTTGCATTTATTTTATTCATCCATTTTCAACGGAATTCATTTTCCGTCAAAAATCTTCGACGGAATCTATTTTTGGTCAAAAAACTTCATAAAATCAATTTCTTTTGCATTTATTTTATTCATCCATTTTCGACGGAATTCATTTTCCGTCAAAAATCTTCGACGAAATCTATTTTCCGTTTAAAAAATTCACAAAATCAATTTCTTTTACATTTATTTTATTCATCCATTTTCGACAGAATTCATTTTCCGTCAAAAATCTTAGACGGAATCCATTTTCCGTCGAAAATCTTCACAAAATCAATTTCTTTTGCATTTATTTTATTCATCCATTTTCGACGGAATTCATTTTCCGTCAAAATCTTCGACGGAATCCATTTTCCGTCGAAAAACTTCACAAAATCAATTTCTTTTGCATTTATTTTATTCATCCGTTTTCGACGGAATTTATTTTCCGTCAAAAATCTTCACAAAATCAATTTCTTTTGCATTCATTTTATTAATCCGTTTTCAACGGAATACATTTTTCGTCAAAAATCTTCGACGGGATCCATTTTCGTCGAAAAACTTTACAAAATCAATTTATTTTGCATTTATTTTATTCATCCATTTCTGACGGAATTCTTTTTCCGTCAAAAATCTTCGACGAAATCTATTTTCCGTCGAAAAACTTCACAAAATCAATTTCTTTTGCATTTATTTTATTCATCCGTTTTCGACGGAATTCATTTTCCGTCAAAAATCTTCACAAAATCAATTTCTTTTGCATTTATTTTATTAATCCGTTTTCAACGGAATACATTTTTCGTCAAAAAACTTCGACGGGATCCATTTTCGTCGAAAAACTTCACAAAATCAATTTCTTTTGCATTTGTTTTACTCATCCATTTTCGACAGAATTCATTTTCCATCAAAAATCTTCGACGGAATCCATTTTCCGTCGAAAAACTTCACAAAATCAATTTCTTTTGCATTTATTTTATTAATCCGTTTTCGACGAAATTCTTTTTCCGTCGAAAAACTTCACAAAATCAATTTCTTTTGCATTTATTTTATTCATCCATTTTCGACGGAATACATTTTTCGTCAAAAATCTTCGACGGAATCCATTTTTCATCGAAAAACTTCACAAAATCAATTTCCTTTGTATTTATTTTATTAATCTGTTTTCGACGGAATTCATTTTCCGTCCAAAATCTTTGACGGACTCCATTTTCCGTCGAAAAACTTCACAAAATCAATTTCTTTTGCATTTATTTTATTCATCCGTTTTCGATGGAATCCATTTTCCGTCCAAAATTTTTGACGGAATCCATTTTCCTTCGAAAAACTTACAAAATCAATTTCCTTTGTATTTATTTTATTAATCTGTTTTCGACGAAATTCTTTTTCCGTCGAAAAACTACACAAAATCAATTTCTTTTGTATTTATTTTAGTCATCCGTTTTCGACGGAATACTTTTTTCGTCAAAAATCTTCGACGGAATCCATTTTGCGTCGGAAAACTTCATAAAATAATTTCTTTTGCATTTATTTTATTCATCCGTTTTCGACGGAATACTTTTTTCGTCAAAAATCTTCAACGGAATCCATTTTTCGTCGAAAAGTTAATAAAATCAATTTCTTTTGCATTTATTTTATTCATCCATTTTCAACGGAATTCATTTTCCGTCAAAAATCTTCGACGGAATCCATTTTTGGTCAAAAAACTTCATAAAATCAATTTCTTTTGCATTTATTTTATTCATCCATTTTCGACGGAATTCATTCTCCGTCCAAAATCTTCGACGGAATCCATTTTCCGTCGAAAAACTTCACAAAATCAATTTCTTTTGCATTTATTTTATTCATCCATTTTTGACGGAATTCATTTTCCGTCAAAAATCTTCACAAAATCAATTTCTTTTGCATTTATCTTATTCATCCGTTTTCGACGAAATACATTTTTCGTCAAAAATCTTCAACGGAATCCATTTTTCGTCGAAAAACTTCATAATATAATTTCTTTTGCATTTGTTTTATTCATCCATTTTCGACGGAATTCATTCTCCGTCCAAAATCTTCGACGGAATCCATTTTCCGTCGAAAAACTTCACAAAATCAATTTCTTTTGCATTTATTTTATTCATCAATTTTCGACGGAATTCATTTTCTGTCAAAAATCTTCACAAAATCAATTTCTTTTGCATTTATTTTATTCATCTGTTTTCGACGGAATACACTTTTCGTCAAAAATCTTCAATGGAATCCATTTTTCGTCGAAAAACTTCATAAAATCAATTTCTTTTGCATTTATTTTATTCATCCATATTCGACGGAATTCATTTTCCGTCAAAAATCTTCGACGGAATCGATTTTCCGTCGAATAACTTCACAAAATCAATTTCTTTTGCATTTATTTTATTCATCCATTTTCGACGCAATTCTTTTTCCGTCAAAAATCTTCGACGGAATCCATTTTCCGTCGAAAAACTTCACAAAATCAATTTCTTTTGCATTTATTTTATTCATCCATTTTCGACGGAATTCATTTTCCGTCAAAAATCTTCGACGGAATCCATTTTCCGTCGAAAAACTTCACAAAATCAATTTCTTTTGCATTTATTTTATTCATCCGTTTTCGATGGAATTCATTTGCCGTAAAAAATCTTCAATGGAATCCATTTTCCGTCAAAAATCTTCTACGGAATCCATTTTCCGTCGAAAAACATCACAAAATCAATTACTTTTGCATTTATTTTATTCATCCGTTTTCGACGGAATACTTTTTTCGTCAAAAATCTTCAACGGAATCCATTTTTCGTCGAAAAGTTAATAAAATCAATTTCTTTTGCATTTATTTTATTCATCCATTTTCAACGGAATTCATTTTCCGTCAAAAATCTTCGACGGAATCTATTTTTGGTCAAAAAACTTCATAAAATCAATTTCTTTTGCATTTATTTTATTCATCCATTTTCGACGGAATTCATTTTCCGTCAAAAATCTTCGACGAAATCTATTTTCCGTTTAAAAAATTCACAAAATCAATTTCTTTTACATTTATTTTATTCATCCATTTTCGACAGAATTCATTTTCCGTCAAAAATCTTAGACGGAATCCATTTTCCGTCGAAAAACTTCACAAAATCAATTTCTTTTGCATTTATTTTATTCATCCATTTTCGACGGAATTCATTTTCCGTCAAAATCTTCGACGGAATCCATTTTCCGTCGAAAAACTTCACAAAATCAATTTCTTTTGCATTTATTTTATTCATCCGTTTTCGACGGAATTTATTTTCCGTCAAAAATCTTCACAAAATCAATTTCTTTTGCATTCATTTTATTAATCCGTTTTCAACGGAATACATTTTTCGTCAAAAATCTTCGACGGGATCCATTTTCGTCGAAAAACTTTACAAAATCAATTTATTTTGCATTTATTTTATTCATCCATTTCTGACGGAATTCTTTTTCCGTCAAAAATCTTCGACGAAATCTATTTTCCGTCGAAAAACTTCACAAAATCAATTTCTTTTGCATTTATTTTATTCATCCATTTTCAACGGAATTCATTTTCCGTCAAAAATCTCAAAAATCTTCACAAAATCAATTTCTTTTGCATTTATTTTATTAATCCGTTTTCAACGGAATACATTTTTCGTCAAAAAACTTCGACGGGATCCATTTTCGTCGAAAAACTTCACAAAATCAATTTCTTTTGCATTTGTTTTACTCATCCATTTTCGACAGAATTCATTTTCCATCAAAAATCTTCGACGGAATCCATTTTCCGTCGAAAAACTTCACAAAATCAATTTCTTTTGCATTTATTTTATTAATCCGTTTTCGACGAAATTCTTTTTCCGTCGAAAAACTTCACAAAATCAATTTCTTTTGCATTTATTTTATTCATCCATTTTCGACGGAATACATTTTTCGTCAAAAATCTTCGACGGAATCCATTTTTCATCGAAAAACTTCACAAAATCAATTTCCTTTGTTTTTATTTTATTAATCTGTTTTCGACGGAATTCATTTTCCGTCCAAAATCTTTGACGGACTCCATTTTCCGTCGAAAAACTTCACAAAATCAATTTCTTTTGCATTTATTTTATTCATCCGTTTTCGATGGAATCCATTTTCCGTCCAAAATTTTTGACGGAATCCATTTTCCTTCGAAAAACTTACAAAATCAATTTCCTTTGTATTTATTTTATTAATCTGTTTTCGACGAAATTCTTTTTCCGTCGAAAAACTACACAAAATCAATTTCTTTTGTATTTATTTTAGTCATCCGTTTTCGACGGAATACTTTTTTCGTCAAAAATCTTCGACGGAATCCATTTTGCGTCGGAAAACTTCATAAAATAATTTCTTTTGCATTTATTTTATTCATCCGTTTTCGACGGAATACTTTTTTCGTCAAAAATCTTCAACGGAATCCATTTTTCGTCGAAAAGTTAATAAAATCAATTTCTTTTGCATTTATTTTATTCATCCATTTTCAACGGAATTCATTTTCCGTCAAAAATCTTCGACGGAATCCATTTTTGGTCAAAAAACTTCATAAAATCAATTTCTTTTGCATTTATTTTATTCATCCATTTTCGACGGAATTCATTTTCCGTCAAAAATCTTCGACGAAATCTATTTTCCGTTTAAAAAATTCACAAAATCAATTTCTTTTGCATTTATTTTATTCATCCATTTTCGACAGAATTCATTTTCCGTCGAAAATCTTCGACGGAATCCATTTTCCGTCGAAAATCTTCACAAAATCAATTTCTTTTGCATTTATTTTATTCATCCATTTTCGACGGAATTCATTTTCCGTAAAAAATCTTCGACGGAATCCATTTTCCGTCAAAAAGCTTCTACGGAATCCATTTTCCGTCGAAAAACATCACAAAATCAATTTCTTTTGCATTTATTTTATTCATCCGTTTTCGACGGAATACATTTTTCGTCAAAAATCTTCGACGGAATCCATTTTCCATCGAAAAACTTCATAAAATCAATTTTTTTTGCATTTATTTTATTCATCCATTTTCGACGGAATTCATATTTCGTCCAAAATCTTCGACGGAATCTATTTTCCGTTTAAAAAATTCTCAAAATCAATTTCTTTTGCATTTATTTTATTCATCCATTTTCGACGGAATTCATTTTCCGTCCAAAATCTTCGACGGAATCTATTTTCCGTTTAAAAAATTCTCAAAATCAATTTCTTTTGCATTTATTATATTCATCCATTTTCGACGGAATTCATTTTCCATCAAAAATCTTCGACGGAATCCATTTTCTGTCGAAAAACTTCACAAAATCAATTTCTTTTGCATTTATTTTATTCATCCATTTTCGACGGAATTCATTTTCCGTCAAAAATGTTCACAAAATCAATTTCTTTTGCATTTATTTTATTCATCCGTTTTCGACGGAATACATTTTTCGTCAAAAATCTTCGACGGAATCCATTTTCCATCGAAAAACTTCATAAAATCAATTTCTTTTGCATTTATTTTATTCATCCATTTTCGACGGAATTCTTTTTCCGTCCAAAATCTTCGACGGAATCTATTTTCCGTTTAAAAAATTCACAAAATCAATTTCTTTTGCATTTATTTTATTCATCCTTTTTCGACGGAATTCATTTTCCGTCAAAAATCTTCGACGGAATCTATTTTCCATTTAAAAAATTCACAAAATCAATTTCTTTTGCATTTATTTTTTTCATCCATTTTCGACGGAATTCATTTTCCGTCAAAAATCTTCGACGGAATCCATTTTGCGTCGAAAAACTCACAAAATCAATTTCTTTTGCATTTATTTTATTCATCCGTTTTCGATGGAATTCATTTGCCGTAAAAAATCTTCAATGGAATCCATTTTCCGTCAAAAATCTTCTACGGAATCCATTTTCCGTCGAAAAACATCACAAAATCAATTTCTTTTGCATTAATTTAATTCATCCATTTTCGACGGAATACATTTTCCGTCAAAAATCTTCGACGGAATCCATTTTGCGTCGAAAAACTCACAAAATCAATTTTCTTTGCATTTATTTTATTAATCCGTTTTCGACGAAATCCTTTTTCCGTCGAAAAACTTCACAAAATCAATTTCTTTTGCATTTATTTTATTAATCCGTTTTCAACGGAATACATTTTTCGTCAAAAATCTTCGACGGAATCCATTTTTCATCGAAAAACATCATAAAATAATTTCTTTAGCATTTATTTTATTCATCCATTTTCGACGGAATTCATTTTCCGTCCAAAATCTTCGACGGAATCCATTTTCCGTCGAAAAACTTCACAAAATCAATTTCTTTTGCATTTATTTTATTCATCCGTTTTCGACGGAATTTATTTTCCGTCAAAAATCTTCACAAAATCAATTTCTTTTGCATTCATTTTATTAATCCGTTTTCAACGGAATACATTTTTCGTCAAAAATCTTCGACGGGATCCATTTTCGTCGAAAAACTTTACAAAATCAATTTCTTTTGCATTTATTTTATTCATCCATTTCTGACGGAATTCATTTTCCGTCAAAAATCTTCGACGAAATCTATTTTCCGTCGAAAAACTTCACAAAATCAATTTCTTTTGCATTTATTTTATTCATCCGTTTTCGACGGAATTCATTTTCCGTCAAAAATCTTCACAAAATCAATTTCTTTTGCATTTATTTTATTAATCCGTTTTCAACGGAATACATTTTTCGTCAAAAAACTTCGACGGGATCCATTTTCGTCGAAAAACTTCACAAAATCAATTTCTTTTGCATTTGTTTTACTCATCCATTTTCGACAGAATTCATTTTCCGTCAAAAATCTTCGACGGAATCCATTTTCCGTCGAAAAACTTCACAAAATCAATTTCTTTTGCATTTATTTTATTAATCCGTTTTCGACGAAATTCTTTTTCCGTCGAAAAACTTCACAAAATCAATTTCTTTTGCATTTATTTTATTCATCCATTTTCGACGGAATACATTTTTCGTCAAAAATCTTCGACGGAATCCATTTTTCATCGAAAAACTTCACAAAATCAATTTCCTTTGTATTTATTTTATTAATCTGTTTTCGACGGATTCATTTTCCGTCCAAAATCTTTGACGGACTCCATTTTCCGTCGAAAAACTTCACAAAATCAATTTCTTTTGCATTTATTTTATTCATCCGTTTTCGATGGAATCCATTTTCCGTCCAAAATTTTCGACGGAATCCATTTTCCTTCGAAAAACTTACAAAATCAATTTCCTTTGTATTTATTTTATTAATCTGTTTTCGACGAAATTCTTTTTCCGTCGAAAAACTACACAAAATCAATTTCTTTTGTATTTATTTTAGTCATCCGTTTTCGACGGAATACTTTTTTCGTCAAAAATCTTCGACGGAATCCATTTTGCGTCGGAAAACTTCATAAAATAATTTCTTTTGCATTTATTTTATTCATCCATTTTCGACGGAATTCATTCTCCGTCCAAAATCTTCGACGGAATCCATTTTCCGTCGAAAAACTTCACAAAATCAATTTCTTTTGCATTTATTTTATTCATCCATTTTCGACGGAATTCATTTTCCGTCAAAAATCTTCACAAAATCAATTTCTTTTGCATTTATCTTATTCATCCGTTTTCGACGAAATACATTTTTCGTCAAAAATCTTCAACGGAATCCATTTTTCGTCGAAAAACTTCATAATATAATTTCTTTTGCATTTGTTTTATTCATCCATTTTCGACGGAATTCATTCTCCGTCCAAAATCTTCGACGGAATCCATTTTCCGTCGAAAAACTTCACAAAATCAATTTCTTTTGCATTTATTTTATTCATCAATTTTCGACGGAATTCATTTTCTGTCAAAAATCTTCACAAAATCAATTTCTTTTGCATTTATTTTATTCATCTGTTTTCGACGGAATACACTTTTCGTCAAAAATCTTCAATGGAATCCATTTTTCGTCGAAAAACTTCATAAAATCAATTTCTTTTGCATTTATTTTATTCATCCATATTCGACGGAATTCATTTTCCGTCAAAAATCTTCGACGGAATCGATTTTCCGTCGAATAACTTCACAAAATCAATTTCTTTTGCATTTATTTTATTCATCCATTTTCGACGGAATTCTTTTTCCGTCAAAAATCTTCGACGGAATCCATTTTCCGTCGAAAAACTTCACAAAATCAATTTCTTTTGCATTTATTTTATTCATCCATTTTCGACGGAATTCATTTTCCGTCAAAAATCTTCGACGGAATCCATTTTCCGTCGAAAAACTTCACAAAATCAATTTCTTTTGCATTTATTTTATTCATCCGTTTTCGATGGAATTCATTTGCCGTAAAAAATCTTCAATGGAATCCATTTTCCGTCAAAAATCTTCTACGGAATCCATTTTCCGTCGAAAAACATCACAAAATCAATTACTTTTGCATTTATTTTATTCATCCGTTTTCGACGGAATACTTTTTTCGTCAAAAATCTTCAACGGAATCCATTTTTCGTCGAAAAGTTAATAAAATCAATTTCTTTTGCATTTATTTTATTCATCCATTTTCAACGGAATTCATTTTCCGTCAAAAATCTTCGACGGAATCCATTTTTGGTCAAAAAACTTCATAAAATCAATTTCTTTTGCATTTATTTTATTCATCCATTTTCGACGGAATCCGTTTTCCATCGAAAAATTTCACAATATCAATATCTTTTGCATTTATTTTATTCATCCATTTTTGACGGAATTCATTTTCCGTCGAAAAACTTCACAAAATAAATTTCTTTTGCAGTAATTTAATTCATCCATTTTCGACGGAATACATTTTCCGTCAAAAATCTTCGACGGAATCCATTTTGCGTCGAAAAACTCACAAAATCAATTTTCTTTGCATTTATTTTATTAATCCGTTTTCGACGAAATCCTTTTTCCGTCGAAAAACTTCACAAAATCAATTTCTTTTGCATTTATTTTAGTCATCCGTTTTCGACGGAATACATTTTTCGTCAAAAATCTTCGACGGAATCCATTTTTCATCGAAAAACATCATAAAATAATTTCTTTACCATTTATTTTATTCATCCATTTTCGACGGAATTCATTTTCCGTCAAAAATCTTCGACGGAATCCATTTTCCGTCGAAAAACTTCACAAAATCAATTTCTTTTGCAGTTATTTTATTCATCCGTTTTCGACGGAATTCATTTTCCGTCAAAAATCTTCACAAAATCAATTTCTTTTGGATTTATTTAATTAATCCGTTTTCAACGGAATACATTTTTCGTCAAAAATCTTCGACGGGATCCATTTTTCGTCGAAAAACTTCATAAAATCAATTTCTTTTGCATTTATTTTATTCATCCATTTCCGACGGAATTCATTTTCCGTCAAAATCTTCGACAGAATCTATTTTCCGTCGAAAAAATTCACAAAATCAAGTTCTTTTGCATTTATTTTATTCATCCATTTTCGACGGAATTCATTTTCTGTCAAAAATCTTCGACGGAATCCATTTTCCGTCTAAAAACTTCACAAAATCAATTTCTTTTGCATTTATTTTATTAATCCATTTTAGACGAAATTTTTTTTCCGTCGAAAAACTTCACAAAATCAATTTCTTTTGCATTTATTTTATTCATCCATTTTCGACGGAATACATTTTCCGTCAAAAATCTTCGACGGAATCCATTTTGCGTCGAAAAACTCACAAAATCAATTTTCTTTGCATTTATTTTATTAATCTGTTTTCGACGAAATCCTTTTTCCGTCGAAAAACTTCACAATCAATTTCTTTTGCATTTATTTTAGTCATCCGTTTTCGACGGAATACATTTTTCGTCCAAAATCTTCGACGGAATCCATTTTTCGTCAAAAAACTTCATAAAATCAATTTCTTTTGCATTTATTTTATTCATCCATTTTCGACGGAATTCATTTTCCGTCAAAAATCTTCGACGGAATCCATTTTCCGTCGAAAAACTTCACAAAATCAATTTCTTTTGCATTTATTTTATTAATCCGTTTTCAACGGAATACATTTTTCGTCAAAATTCTTCGACGGGATCCATTTTTCGTCGAAAAACTTCATAAAATCATTTTCTTTTGCATTTATTTTATTCATCCATTTCCGACGGAATTCATTTTCCGTCAAAAATCTTCGACGGAATTCATTTTCCGTCAAAAATCTTTGACGGAATCTATTTTCCTTCGAAAAAATTCACAAAATCAAGTTCTTTTGCATTTATTTTATTCATCCATTTTCGACGGAATTCATTTTCTGTCAAAAATCTTCGACGGAATCCATTTTCCGTCGAAAAACTTCACAAAATCAATTTCTTTTGCATTTATTTTACTCATCCATTTTCTCCGTCAAAAAACTTCACAAAATCAATTTCTTTTGCATTTATTTTATTCATCCATTTTCGACGGAATCTTTTTCCGTCATTTTCATTTCAATTTCTTTTGCATTTATTTTATTCATCCATTTTCGACGGAATTCATTTTCCGTCAAAAAACTTCACAAAATCAATTTCTTTTGCATTTATTTTATTCATCCATTTTCGACGGACGGTCGAAAAACTCACAAAATCAATTTCTTTTGCATTTATTTTATTCATCCGTTTTCGACGGAATTTTTTTTTTCATCGAAAAATTAATAAAATCAATTTCTTTTGCATTTATTTTATTCATCCATTTTCAACGGAATTCATTTTCCGTCAAAAATCTTCGACGGAATCCATTTTTCGTCGAAAAACTTCATAAAATCAATTTCTTTTGCATTTATTTTATTCATCCATTTTCGACGGAATTTATTTTCCGTTGAAAAACTTCACAAAATAAATTTCTTTTGCATTAATTTAATTCATCCATTTTCGACGGAATACATTTTCCGTCAAAAATCTTCGACGGAATCCATTTTGCGTCGAAAAACTCACAAAATCAATTTTCTTTGCATTTATTTTATTAATCCATTTTCGACGAAATCCTTTTTCCGTCGAAAAACTTCACAATCAATTTCTTTTGCATTTATTTTAGTCATCCGTTTTCGACAGAATACATTTTTCGTCAAAAATCTTCGACGGAATCCATTTTTCGACGAAAAACTTCATAAAATCAATTTCTTTTGCATTTATTTTATTCATCCATTTTCGACGGAATTCATTTTCTGTCAAAAATCCTCGACAGAACCCATTTTCCGTCGAAAAACTTCGCAAAATCAATTTCTTTTGCATTTATTTTATTCATCCGTTTTCGACGGAATTCATTTTCCGTCAAAAATCTTCACAAAATCAATTTCTTTTGCATTTATTTTATTAATCCGTTTTCGACGGAAAACATTTTTCGTCAAAAATCTTCAACGAAATCTATTTTGCGTCGAAAAACTTCATAAAGTCAATTTCTTTTGCATTTATTTTATTCATCCGTTTTCGACGGAATTCATTTTCCGTCAAAAATCTTCGACGGAATCCATTTTCCATCAAAAATCTTCTACGGAATCCATTTTCCATCGAAAAACTTCAAAAAATCAATTTCTTTTGCATTTATTTTATTATTCCGTTTTCGACGAAATTCCTTATCTGTCGAAAAACTTCACAAAATCAATTTCTTTTGCATTTATTTTATTCATCCATTTTCGACGGAATTCATTTTCCGTCAAAAATCTTCGACGGAATCAATTTTCCGTCGAAAAACTTCACAAAATCAATTTCTTTTGCATTTATTTTATTCATCCTTTTTCGGTGGAATTCATTTTCCGTCAAAAATCTTCGACGGAATCCATTTTCCGTCGAAAAACTTCCCAAAATCAATTTCTTTTCATTTATTTTATTCATCCGTTTTCGACGGAATTCATTTTCCGTCAAAAATCTTCGACGGAAACCATTTTCCATCAAAAATCTTCTTCGGAATCCATTTTCCGTCGAAAAACTTCAAAAAATCAATTTCTTTTAGTTTTATTTTTTTAATCCATGTTCGACGGAATTCATTTTCCGTTGAAAAACTTCACAAAATAAATTTCTTTTGCACTAATTTAATTCATTCATTTTGGATGAAATACATTTTCTGTCAAAAATCTTCGACGGAATCCATTTTCCGTCGAAAAACTTCACAAAATCAATTTCTTTTGCATTTATTTTATTAATCCGTTTTCGACGAAATTCTTTTTCCGTCGAAAAACTTCACAAAATCAATTTCTTTTGCATTTATTTTATTCATCTATTTTCGACGGAATACATTTTTCGTCAAAAATCTTCGACGGAATCCATTTTCCATCGAAAAACTTCATAAAATCAATTTCTTTTGCATTTATTTTATTCATCCATTTTCGACGGAATTCATTTTCCGTCCAAAATCTTCGACGGACTCCATTTTCCGTCGAAAAACTTCACAAAATCAATTTCTTTTGCATTTATTTTATTCATCCGTTTTCGATGGAATTCGTTTTCCGTCAAAAAACTTCACAAAATCAATTTCTTTTGCATTTATTTTATTCATCCATTTTCGACGGAATACATTTTTCGTCAAAAATCTTCAACGGAATCTATTTTCCGTCGGAAAACTTACAAAATCAATTTCCTTTGTATTTATTTTATTAATCTGTTTTCGACGAAATTCTTTTTCCGTCAAAAATCTTCTACGGAATCTATTTTCCGTCGAATAAGTTCACAAAATCAATTTCTTTTGCATTTATTTTATTCATCCATTTTCGACGGAATTCATTTTCCGTCAAAAATCTTCGACGGAATCCATTTTCCGTCGAAAAACTTCACAAAATCAATTTCTTTTGCATTTATTTTATTCATCCATTTTCGACGGAATTCATTTTCCGTCAAAAATCTTCGACGGAATCCATTTTCCATCAAAAGTCTTCTACGGAATCCATTTTCCATCGAAAAACTTCAAAAAATCAATTTCTTTTGCATTTATTTTATTATTCCGTTTTCGACGAAATTCCTTATCTGTCGAAAAACTTCCCAAAATCAATTTCTTTTGCATTTATTTTATTCATCCATTTTCGACGGAATTCATTTTCCGTCAAAAATCTTCGACGGAATCAATTTTCCGTCGAAAAACTTCACAAAATCAATTTCTTTTGCATTTATTTTATTCATCCTTTTTCGGTGGAATTCATTTTCCGTCAAAAATCTTCGACGGAATCCATTTTCCGTCGAAAAACTTCCCAAAATCAATTTCTTTTCATTTATTTTATTCATCCGTTTTCGACGGAATTCATTTTCCGTCAAAAATCTTCGACGGAAACCATTTTCCATCAAAAATCTTCTTCGGAATCCATTTTCCGTCGAAAAACTTCAAAAAATCAATTTCTTTTAGTTTTATTTTTTTAATCCATGTTCGACGGAATTCATTTTCCGTTGAAAAACTTCACAAAATAAATTTCTTTTGCACTAATTTAATTCATTCATTTTGGATGAAATACATTTTCTGTCAAAAATCTTCGACGGAATCCATTTTCCGTCGAAAAACTTCACAAAATCAATTTCTTTTGCATTTATTTTATTAATCCGTTTTCGACGAAATTCTTTTTCCGTCGAAAAACTTCACAAAATCAATTTCTTTTGCATTTATTTTATTCATCTATTTTCGACGGAATACATTTTTCGTCAAAAATCTTCGACGGAATCCATTTTCCATCGAAAAACTTCATAAAATCAATTTCTTTTGCATTTATTTTATTCATCCATTTTCGACGGAATTCATTTTCCGTCCAAAATCTTCGACGGACTCCATTTTCCGTCGAAAAACTTCACAAAATCAATTTCTTTTGCATTTATTTTATTCATCCGTTTTCGATGGAATTCGTTTTCCGTCAAAAAACTTCACAAAATCAATTTCTTTTCAATTTATTTTATTCATCCATTTTCGACGGAATTCATTTTCCGTCAAAAATCTTCGACGGAATCTATTTTCCGTCGAAAAACTTACAAAATCAATTTCCTTTGTATTTATTTTATTAATCTGTTTTCGACGAAATTCTTTTTCCGTCAAAAATCTTCTACGGAATCTA
>JAVKPL010006138.1:0-25395 GCA_032173675.1 Gastrolobium villosum | reverse complement strand
AACACACCTTATATTCAAGTAATGGTTTTACACATTTCGATTTGCAGGACTCTTCAAGATATCTCTTCTGATCAGCAAGTTCCTTGTCAGCCCTATATTCATGATAAAATCCAAAGATGAATGAAAAACAATATATAGGAAAGGAATGCCAAAAAAAGGACAATAAAATTGATACGTATGAGCAAAAGAACTCAGCAGAAGCTATTGACACCATAATTATATATGACCAAAATAAAACCAACCAAGTTCTCAAGATATGCAGATTTTAGCATACGCAGGCATACTAATCATTGGACACAACATAATGGCAGCAGAATTTCAAAACCCTAAATAAGAAAAACAGAGTCATAAGGAGTTCTCCTGCATTGAAATCAAAGATAAATGATAGTTCTGACAAATGAAAAATGGAAAAAGAGAGAAGTAATTATGAAGCGAACATCGTACATCACGAAGAAAGGTTGCAAAGCAAGTTAGAGGATTGGTGACTCACTGTGGTTGGAGTCGATGAACCACCCTCTTGCACAATCACTTTGGCCATCTCAGCAAGCTTCCTTACCTTCTTCCTTGCTTCTCTCCCTTTCTCTTCTTCCATCAACTCCTGTGATGCCTTTCTTCCAACTGCCTATTTTTTTCTTCAAATTTTAGGGGGGTGGCGGCCCATCCTAGCCCCCTTAACCCTCCTTTGTGCACTCATCCACGGTAAGCAAAACCACACCAAATTATGTGTTTTGTGCAAGCCTAACATCACACCTTTTTGCCTTAAGCACAATATCAGCATGCTTATAACCTTCAATAGTGGTATAACACTCTAGTCATAAGTGGCAATAGCCTCATCAACATCAAAATCTAAACCCATAAATTTCATCCACATCTCAACAATTAGCAAAATATTAATGTTGCATATTGTGCATGTCAGGTCTCCATTAGATAGGGATAATTTTGGCATAAGGCATTCGTCGTGACCTTCGAATATAGGCACGATATCTCTGCAATTATTCTCAAGTGTACATGGTCAAGTAGTTAGACAATATCAAAATCCTTGGTCAAGAAAAATGTTGAATCCAAGGGCTTTGGCTCGACAGGCCTTGGTGTAAAAACTCTGACACAAATTGAGCATGCTTTATCGAATCATTTAGGAACAAGTACCCATATGCAATGTCCATTGGGTTATGGAATGCCCTTCCACCCCAGGTTGCTTAAAAGGTCATCTATCAGCCATAAGTAATCAATAGAAAGCTGCAAGAACAAATTAAGATACATCAACAACAAATCGAAAAAAAAAACAACCAAAAAATTAGGAAATGAGGTTAGGATTCAAACTTGGGATTTTCACCCAAATACCCACCAAAAGCATACCCTATTTCGAAGGAAAAACTAAGATTGAAGATGAAGAGAATACTTCCACATGATTGTTGAAGCTTTTGACATTGGGATGCACGATTTATCTTTTGCGACAAAGGAGGAAGGTGGGGCGAGAATGGTGTTTTAACCTTCTTCCGCAAACAAAAGGTTTTAAAAAGAGGTTGCCTTTGAGTGAGACTTCCCCAATTCAGGGAGCCTTATGCTCGAGTAACTCACTTACTCGAGTTAATGAGTCACTTACTTGAGTAAGTGTCGATCAACAAGTCAAACAGAGGCAAATTGATATCTAGTTTGAGGAAAGGGCAAAGTGGTTAGTCGTCCTATATATAAGAGCACAAGAGACTTAAATGATAAATATTCACAATCACAATAAGTATATGTGATACTTTAAAACTAAGGATTAAGTGATACATTTTTATAAGGGTAAAGGATTTCTCCAGTCACCGGAGATAAAGTTATCTCCAGTGAGCTCAAAATGACGTCGTTTTGGGACGAAAATCATAACATAGCATGAAGAATTTGGATAAATTTGACATATTAATTCAACAAACATTTGCTTAATATTTTTTAATGGGAATATCAAGGATTGGATCCAGTGGCGGATCCAGGAATTTGACGAAGGGTGGGCACCTCCGCACCTGAAATGCAGTAAAATAGGATCTAACCTTTACGGTTTCCATTTCAAAGAATAACTACTTTATCTTTAGGTTGAGATTTGACTCCAGGATGTGACAAAGGAGGAAAGAAGTAAACAACAAATAAATTGGCCGACACAAAGGTATGGGAAATCCCTTCAGCCTTAATGGCTCTGCGAATGTTGGCCTTCACCTGAAACACACTCTTTGCCGGATCCACAGCATAAGTCCTGTCCATATCATTTCCAAACTCCGAAGGAAAGAATCTCTGTGAAACACTATAATTATTATAACAAGCTCAAACTATGTTTCTGTTAGAAATCCAATTTTATTTTGCAACATCCACCACCAATCTAGAAAATCATAGAAGAATCAAGAGTTGCTAAACTAGAAAATTCCTGAAGCTATGAGGCGTGGAATGTAACAGCCCGTGTTAACCCGGATTGTTAACATACTATCGTATTAAGCCACGCTTAATTAAAATGCGGAATAACTTTTTCTTTAATTCAATTATGACGTCATTAAACTTAACCAACTTGATTACTTAATCAATTTCATAAAATACTGTCTGTATGTAAATTGCAAGACAACTAACTGAATACCTCATACATAATTATAAAGTGAGTATCTAAAGCCACAGGACTACAACACATAGCCTGGGTCAAAATCCTGATACTTTAATTACAACTTCCAATAAAAGACAATAACAAAACCATGTGGCATGGACAAACCCCATGCTCACCAAATAAGACAACAATGCCCAATAACAGTCTCAACATAATCATAACAGAAAACATAGACAGCAGTCAAATAATCAGCATCCATCATGTCAGCAAAATACAGCTAAGTCTAACTCAGCTCTGGCCTCCTGCCACCTGAGCCCTCAACATTACCTGAACCTGAAATAAGCGTCCCCAAACGTGGGGTGAGATCTCTAAACAAGAAATCTCAGTAAGACAAGGGGTCCTCAAGGATCTTCCACCCCAAGCTCACTTACATGTGTAATATAAGTTCAAAAACAGTATTTACAATATAAGTTCCAAAACTATGCGATGCAGCAGATAATCATGCCATGTGTGTTTATCAAATCTACTGGCCAGAGAAATGCAGGAATACGTCTAAACCCACATGAGTACAAGGAACACCGCTTGCACCTCACCCACAGCCTCACCATCTTGTATGTACTACATACTCAGGCTTACCGTATAGGTGGACACCACATGCATATCATAAAAGCACATTGCATATGATAGCTCAACAGCATTTCCAAAACATCAAAGCATGTAACACAACATGCATAAACCACATCCCCATGGGACATGGTGGAACCACAAAATGGCTAAACCGAGGACACGAAAGCTTACCTTGCAAGCTAGCTATCCAAGCCAAGAATCCAACCTCTCTTACGTCCAAACACAGCAGTATCACAATCTGATATGGACCAATAATACATCAATATTTATGCATCACAAGCATACAACTTAAAGACTACGCCTTTCCTTTACGTTTTACGTCTTAAGGCTTCCAACAAAGCCATAAGCCCTTAATCATATGATTCTGACTTAGTTTATTAATTATAGAAGTTCAACTTCCTTAATCTAGGGTCCACTAACCCCCAATAGCTTACTGTTCACACAGCACAGCTACTGTTCTGCGAACTCCCAGGATATCCGGATATCACAAGGGACATATCCGGATATTCCATATCCGGATATCACACTGACCATATCCGGATATACCATATCCGGATACCCTGATCCCACATCCGGATATCAATATCCGGATACCATATCCGGATATCGATATCCGGATATCTGTTCGACAAATATCCGGATATCTCACGACAGAATGCAGTTTCTGCATTTCGTGAATATCCAGTCCAAAGGTCCAACTTTTAACACTTGTACACGACCAAGGATCCATTTTTAAGCATATACAAGTCCACTTAGGTGTTGGTTACTTCATTTTAACCTTTTACATGCCAAGACACCACTTTTAAGCAAGATAAACTCATGATCATGGTGAGGTAACTTACCCCAAGGCTTGGTCAGTAGTTCAAAGTGCCTTTGGAGCTCCCAATGCTGCTCACAAGTCCAGCACACCCAAGGACACGAAAATGCCACACCAAAGATTGGTTCTTTCCCCTCACCAAGGTCACCACTTGACCTCAAAATGCCATGATCAAGCCTCACCACACTCAACTCTTCAACCAGCCCTCAAGGATTCACCCAACAGTGGCTGAGTGTGCAGCAAGCACCACTTCACACCCTCACAACCCACCCTACTATGTGTTTGTAAGAAGAAGAGAAGGAAGAATCATGGAGGAAATGGTCCAAGACTCAAGAAATGGTGGAGGAGAGTCAATGAAACAGTAGCCACCCCTTCAGCCACCCAAAACTCACATAAGAAAACAATGCAACCTAGGGTTTTATGCCTAAGAGTGAGTATTTAAAGGCAATTGGTCTTAACGCGCAGTATTAGCCTTAATAGCAACGCAAAGGATCTTGATCCCAAACTTTGGAATCTAGACCTACACATTTTTCTAAGATTTGTCATATTTTTATTTTATTTTTCGGAGCACCTTTCCGGTACGCGCTTTTTCATAGCCAGTATCAGTTCTGGCATCAGATTGCATTATTTTGACCTGAAACTTGTTTTACAAGTCCTACATAATATTCTAGTAATTATCATGCGTTTGTTATAATTTTCCGGGATACTTTTCCGGTACGCATTTATACCGAGTAGCAGAACCGGTATCTGCGCTTTTCTTCCGAAAAGCGACTTTCAGCATTTTTATTCATTCACTATAATTATTTAAGCCCAATAATAATTATTAAGGTCAATTATGGAATCATTTTCTAATTATCATAATTAATTCACTAATTACCTTAATTAGCGGTGCGAGTTCTTACATGGAAGATCAAAGAAGAAACCAAAAAGCTACCACCGTCGTTCAAGAAGAATCTACAAGATTTGCTAAATAAAAGACTTGTCGTTTGATAAATAAAAGAAAAGCACAAAGTGCCGTAACACTTAAATTAGAAAAGAATGAGATAAATGTGTGATAAGAAAGTGAGAGATAGAACAAATAAAATTTTTAAGTGAAAGGTAATTTGATATTTTCATATCAAAATTTAAGTGTGGCACTTGCCCCCTTCTCCCTTACCGTCCGCCTCTGGTTGGATCACAATGAATATTTTAAACAAATCCAAAAATAGCAACCTCCTCTTGATATTACTTATATACTAGCTCTTTAGCCCTCTTTTATCCGAATTCTTGATGCAATATGTCATTTTCCTTAGGGATCTTATTGCTTCGCCTTTTATCTAAGCTTGTTCTATTCGTTTTGGAATTAAGCTATCTTGTATATTAATAAAAAAAAAATTCTAGCCAAAAACAATGTTGCTTTGGGTTAGGAAAAAAATATTTTTATAGCTCTGTTTTATTTTAGGGTTATATTTAATTTTTATAACTTTGTTTTGCTTATGTTTTTTTCATTTTCTTACTGAACTGCTGGCTTTATTTGTAATAAGGTATTTTTCAAATTTTCATTCATTTCCCCTTTCACTATATTGTATAGTGACTAACACTAAAAAATATGATTGTTGCACAAGTATACCCTTTGTTACCCAATTTCTTCATTATTTGTCCAATTTTCGAAGGTGTGATTGTTGTGTGATGAAGCTTTATGCACCTTCATAAAAAATCCTATGGATAAAAAATTTGCAAGCTTTCTACAATTTGTTTTTAATTTTTTTTTAAAAAAAATTCATTTTTTTTCGTATTATGTCATGTAGACCCGTGACACGCAGCTGTTCGTATTTGGGTTCGAGTTTTTGACCTGTCAACAAATGTGAGACGTGTACGGGTTGAACAATTTAGTATTCATCGAATGTGTATCGTGTCGTGTTGTGTTGAACCATTTTGCCACACCTAAATTTTTCGATAACAGATATAAAACCCTCAAAATAATAATAATAATAATAAATCAATAATAAATTATCAAAAGCATAATTTCAAAGCATTCCACATGAAAATATTTTTTTTAGTGATTATTAGGTAAACAATAATTGATTATTATCTTAGTTATTACTTTAAAATTTTAAAAAATCATTGTGTGGGTTGGTATAGTAGTGTACACTTTGATATTCTTGAATAAATTCAATTTCAATAAGATTTACATTCCAAGTCATCATATACATGTAAAATTTAAATTCGAAGTATATAAGTAGCATTCCTCGGTTAATAATTGAGGAATGTTAGTATGTTATAATAGTACTTTGACAGGAAAGCATTAAAAAACAAAATAAAGTTAGTGCGTTTGGTAGAGGAAAATTTTTTATTTATTCAAGAAAAAATTATTATTAGAATATAACAGGGAATATATTTTATTGGAATGTTATTAAAAAATTGTTTGGTAGACTTATATTTTTCCAAATAAATAAGTTAATTTTATTGAATTTATACTTTGAACCGATTATGAAATTTTAGTGGAAATGTGAAGTTATTTAATAAAAATAATCTCACCTTTACCATTTCATTCAAATTTAAAAACTATCATTGCTGAAGACAAAATGAAAGAGAAGTGGGGGAGATCTGGGGCAGATTCATTGACGTGAGATTCTCTCAACTTAGGAAACCGTTCACATCTGTGTCGTCATACTTGGAAGGAGGGGTATTTGAGAAAGCGCGTTTCTGAAGACATTGTTGTGGCTATCTCACATTGATGGAGAACGAAACCATTCGGAATCAAGGATTGAGGTGTAGTCGTCTTTTATTTTTGTTGCATTGTTTGCTTCTGTTGTTTAAGGTTTTCAACTAATGTGTTATTGCGTTCGGAATCTTTGAGGGGAAAATAAATTGTTTTTAATCGTTCCACTTTGGTTGTTGCAGGCAGACAATTTGACTACGGTGTTGAACTACCGGGAGGTACCATATGACTTTTCCATTTTTTTACTGCTCAGTTTCTGAGTCACATATGCATTTTAGTATGATTGTACTTACTTTGAGTTGAAATGATGACAGAGGAACAGAATGTTGAAGCATGATTTGTATAAATTATTTAATCAGAAGATGATGAAAATAAGGTCAATTGGTAGTGTTTAGGCAGCGTTTAACATAAAAGCAAAAAAATTGAAAACAAAAATTGTTTAAGCATGTGTGTGGAATCCAGATGTAGTTTGATGTGCATTACCATTGTGTGTTGCAGATGAATGTGAGGATCATTTTTTTGTGACAGTGTTACAAATTTTTTGTGTTGTTGTTGTAGGTGGGAAATTATGTTTTTGGTTGCGATATCAACTTTGATTGACGAAACATAATGGGTGGACATGAGATTGGTTAGTGCGGGTACGAAAGTGCTTTTTCTGGACATTTGTCATGTTCGTCCTCTTCGAAGCTGACAATGTGTGGGTGTGGAATGAGGGCTGTTTTACGGAAGTCTCATATAGCAAGAAATCCAGGAAGAAAGTTCCTTGGGTGCCCGAACTTCTCAACAAATGAGAAGTGTGACTTCTTTCAGTGGGTTGATGAACCCACTTGCGCCAATTGCAATAAGAAGGACACGTTAATAAAGCTACTGGTTATGTTGCTAATTACTCAGAGTGTTGCACTAGTGTTTAACTTATATAAGAAGTAGTTATGTATGTGACCTGTAGTTTTATGTTATGGTGTATTTCTTGAAGGTACAAGGGTGTAAATGTATGAAGACTTATGTTTGTGTTGAACCTTTCGAAGATGTAGTAGGTATATAGGTATGTCGTCCTTGTTTTAGGTGCAAGGTTATGGTTGTTTGTGAGTTTTCTGTACATTACTTCTGTCCTCTTTTTGATCATGTCATTACTAGTTATTGCAAGAGTGTATGCTTCTATTATTGGTGTTTGTGACTGTGTCTTCACTGAGATCATTGTTGTTTCCTATTTTTTGGGAGGGTGACTGGGTGGTGGAAACTTCGAGGATTTTCTTGAGAGAAATTTTTTACTGTTTAGTTGCCAATTCTTAATACGCATTTGAAGCAAAACTGCAAATAGGATGAACGAGATGCTTGAATTAAAACCATTATGCTGTTAGTGAGAATTGTGCTTATAAGAAGTAGATTCGAAAAGCAGAACTTAAACATTGTAGTATTGTCTTGCTTGTTTTAACATTTTAGAGCTAGTTAGAATCTAACTTCTATTCTTTTTAGATGTAAAAATGAGGTGGGCTAGTGTGAATTTTTAGGCATTGGAATGAAGATGCTTGTTATTCATGCACTGTTCCTGACATGGTTATGACTGATGACTGTCAAAAGCAAGCGTCTATGCATATTGTTATCTATTCAAATAAAGAAATAATATTTCTTTTGGATGATTGAGTGGTTTCAGATTGTAGATTTTTTTTTTTAATATGATAAGATTATTATGACCGACATTGCACATTATTTTGCATGACATGCATGACTCTAATATGTCACAAAGGTGTCATTCATTTCATAATTAAAATAGGAAACTCTCTTCTCCACTATTTTACTAAATTTATTTCTGTCATTTTTTTTATCCTGGTTAATACTTAATATAGTTTGAGATAAGTTAGCAGCACCCAAGTTTGCACAGTGAGTGTTAATGATGGATGTTGCTGAGGTTGAAGAAAATCTGTTTCCAGCAAGTGATGCCAAGGTATGATGATATATCTTTAGTTATTCCAAGAGATGTTTTGGAATTTTAATAAATTAGTACTCTGTACCCAAAAACAAGGTACTTATAATATGCAGTTCTTCATAATCCAGTGCTATTATGTCAAGGATCTTACTCAGCCTTGCTAATTTTTTGTGTGTGTACTTAGGGAAGGGGGGTGCTATTTTATTTGTTTCTTTTATTTTTTCCAAAACAGTTGAATGGCATCTCCTTTGCAATATTCTGGATTCAGTTTTCTTAACACTGACTATTGTATACACATGCATAAATGGCACTCTTTTCTTGTTTACATTGTGGATATTTAATTTTTTTGTGTGTGAATGGTGTCTGTTCAGATTGAGGAAATTTTGAATGAACTTGCAAGTATGGTATTTACACTTGACCCATCAGAGAAGCAAGTTGGGGATGATTTAATAGCATTGCTTCAGCAGGGGAGAAAGTTTAATGAATCTAATAACAATATGGTGTTCTCCCACTGTTCAGTGACCTCTTGAAAATGGTAATAGCATTGCTTCAACCTTGTTCTCCCACTGTTTATAGACCTCTTCATGATGGTGTTCCTAGCGGCCATTCTCAAGCCTTTGACAGACAGATTTTAAAACTTAGTTCCTTTAATTTTAAGCCAAGTAATAGGAAATCAGGGCAGATGCTCCTTCCACCTGAAGAGTTAAGGTGTCCAATATCTCTGCAACTTATGAGTGATCCTGTTATAATTGCTTCTGGGCAAACATATATAAATGGGTTTTATGTTTATTATTTTATAGGAAAAGTGATTCTATAATGTTATAGAGATTCGTTTTACGTGCCATATTTTTTTCTTTTTTCTTTTGTTTTAAAATGTGTGGGTCCCACAAAATGTTGTGTGTGTAGGAAAGTTTATTGTGTTATGTTAAAGGAGGAAATGAAAACCCTATATAAATTGGCATGTATAGAAAAATGGTTCAGGGATGGGCACAACAAATGTAATGTTTGCTAACTAGGCCCATTTGGTTGCTGCATTATTCACTGAGATAAATATTGGTTGCTGTATTGTTCTTTATTGTGATTGATTGTTATTTTATTTTATTCCATGCAAATTCTTCTGCATCATTATCATCCTGGTTTTTAAAAGCTCGGTGTTGATATCCTTTGTAGGTGGATGAGACGGTCTTCAAAGTATGATCATTGGGTTATAACCGTCATGATCAATGGGTTACAATTGACATTTTGGGGATCCATCTATGGCAGAACTTGTTGTGCATGTTGTATACTCCATGCACACATTGATGCTTAACTGTGTTACCAATGTTGTCAATGCATAGGAAACCCACGAACAAGCTTATTGATGCTATGGGAACTGAATACATAGGAAGAATTATGGCATTTGTGGGTGATCGAGGAAGAGGATGCATCACTAGCCATATCATATATATACAAATTTTTTAGGGATGTAGACAACATTGTGTTATCCTTACCAACATATAAGGATCAGAAAAATGTATTTTTTTTTTTAATTTATACCCTGTACTGAATAAGAATATTGATGAAGCTATGAGACAAAAGTTACAGCCTTATACTGGAATGGCAGTGTGAATCTGATTGTGTATTATAAAATGAATTCGTTGCAATTCAAATTCGTGTAATATTGTACAACGATAAAAAATATCCACCAACATTATCGAATTGTTATTGCTCCTAAACAATGTACCATAACTGACATGAACTATAATTGAACCATTGGATAAGGATCAACACAGACCATTATATACCTTCTGCAATACAAAAATGCAAGTAATTACCAAATCTTCCTAACATAGATAGTGGTTACCAACAAGGTCACAGAAAACAATAATCAACTAACAGTTTCATATACATAGTCCTGTGGCTAATACTCCCATACAAACGATATCCTTCATAATTACACAACCATCATGTACTTCAAATCATATGTTACAAGAACTTGCACATGAGAAAATACACATACGGCTGTCCCATTCACAGATGACAGCACACATACAGAATCATATAGTAACTATATCTGATGCATTAGTTCCATAAGATTTGGCAAGGTAGTTCACTTGTACAAGAAGAAATCTACTTTGTTTGCGTCCATCTTACACCCTAGTATAATTAACCTCCTTGATGGAGATGGATAGCAAACAATGCCCATCGATGAGGAGTGGCTCTCCATTTGATGGCTTATCTTCTTTAATCACTTTCAGCAGCAAAACAACAAAGTTTGCATCTACATGTGAGAGGAAAAAATGATGTTAATCAATATGATTTACAGAAAATGTATGTAGCCTTATCATAAGAAGTGACGACTATGTTTGAATAATGATCTATAATTGACAACATGTATAAAGATCATCCATGACAGCACATAACATCAGTAAATCAATAAAGGTCATTATGTGGATGTTTTATTATGTAGTGATAACAAACAGCCACAAGTATAGCAACTGTAAAAGTAAATAAAACATAACATGGAGGTCACAGGTTATTTGTAATCTTCAAAGTATAATTTTATGTACCATCAACTTAAAAATCATCTTGGATATGTACAGAACTTTAATTTCAAAGATAAAAGAACAACATATGAAATATACCTTTTTAGAAATATTAACCCTGTGGTCGACAACATATATATGATATCTACTGTATAAGATGTACCATATCCAAAATAGTCCAAGTGCTAACACAAATGTCCTCCTGACTTGGTTACAAAAAAATACTCCAACCTATATGTTTGGCTTCTAAAACAGAATCAGGATATATGCTATCAAAGCATGTGCAGTCTTGTATTACCCAAAGAAGCACACCACAGAACCCTATATACATCCATGATTTTTCCAAAAAATGTGACATAATGCCGAACTAACAGTTCTTCAAACATGACGCGACAACGAAGTTTTTGTCGTCTTCCCCTTCAAGATTTTTTTAACTCTTCAAGCATATGTATGTTTTTGGTGCTCCCCTCAGATTGCTTTTCAAAACAATCTATCAACCTGTCAATCTTTTCATTTGTGCTTTTATAGTCCTGACCAAGATCTTTAATGGCTACCCCAAACTCACTAGCCAAAGCATCCTCACTCCTTGCTCTCTTCTTACCCCTTTTTGCAACAGAAACAGAGACTGGAGATTGTGGCATATGTGGATTGTATTGTGTGGCAGTCTCATTCATCGGTACCTCCCAATTCGGCATATCTGTGTTGTCCCCGAAAAGCTCATTTAAGTTATCAAATATGTTGCCACTTTCAGCATTCACTGCTGCATCTCAGTCCATCACTTCAACAGCCTCATCTGCACCCTCAGCAGTTTCTCCAGTGGCAACATCTTTGCCAAAGATTGGCCCCGACTGATCAAAATGTGGGAATGGTTTTTTGTATAGGCCCTTCGCATTAGGGTGTGTCTGAAGAAATTAACACACGTGGTTAAAATGGGTGACAAAATGTGTGAAATTGTCGTTATAGAAGCATGACATGATATGGACAAGTATTTTTCACCTTCACCCACTCCATGTAAATATCTTTTTCAACGTCGATCATTTTATGTTTATTATTCCAACCAAAACCACTTCCCCTGTAGGGGAGATCATTTCACATATTGCATTGTAGTGTTTCTTCAGTAGTTTGATTCTAGATGTAATATGTGAACCGGCTATAAGGGTACAATCAGGTATCTTAGTATGCATTAACTTCTCAATGTGATTAGTTTGGTTTGAGTATTGTCTTCAGCCATCTGCATGAAATTAAAAAAAGAATATGCTCTGGTAGCAGTTGTAATCTTAAAAAAACCAGACTGATGTGCTAAATACATACATGAACACATGAGTGTAATGGCATAAGTTAAGCAATTGACCTTGCATTTCAATTTATATATCCGTACAATCAAACAAGTTTTATATATTTGAAACATACAAAACATAGAGTTCTTAAAAGAAGTCTGATAGGTATCAGAGATGGATTTAGTTTAAATGGAAAGAAAATGGTAAACGAGATAACAACTCAGAATTTCAATCAACAACTGTATGGTATATGTATTCCAACTGTGAAGTTCAAGTAATTGAAGACAAATTACAAGTAAGAGAAATATGTAAAGACATTGTGGAACATTCCACAATGAGAAATAGCTATAATGAAATGAACTACCCAGACAATTTGAGAGGTCTGGATCTCTCCCAATTCACCCAAAGAAGGATGCCCAACTTCCTATTTCCAAAGATACCATTCACACTCTCTCCACCACTATATGTAACAAACTAACACCCTTTGTTGTAAACGTGACTCCCTCCTTCCTATTCATTCAGTTACTGTGCCCCACCATCCACGTCAGCAATCTTCCCACTAAATGTGCCCACCGTTGCTGACTCACCAAATAAGCCCCTTACATGCTGTTTTTGCCTTCGTACACCTTTCCAAATCTGCCCCCGCCCATGCACGTATCAATACTTCCCCCCATTTTAACCACCTTGTCCTCAAGGTGGAATAATGGAAATTGGTTATTAATAATGAAAAATTCCTCCCATGTATTTTCGAAAGAAGGTAAATGTTTCCATTTAAGCAATACTTCCAAGTTTCCATGAGAATTAGTCCGCCACTGTAACACTTCCTCTGGCTCATATTGTAATTCCCATTCCGGGGACAGAATAGGTGGTAGGGGCTGGATCACTGAAGCAGGTGAGATAGCCTTTTTTAATAAAGAAACGTGAAATACGGGATGTACTTTGCAATCAAGTGGAAGATCAAGCTTGTAAGCTACTTCACCAATTCAAGCAACAATTTTATAAGGGCCATAAAACCGTGGACTCAATTTTTCATTGATCTTGCGTGCCAAACTCTTTAACCGGTAAGGTTGGAGCTTTAAATACACTATGTCACCTACTTCAAAAATTAACTCCCGCCTCTGCTTATTGGCTTGAACCTTCATGCGATTTTGGGCCAGCACCAAATGGTCATGCAACTCCTTTAAAATCATGTCTCTTTCTTGCAACATTGCTGACACCTCCTCAACCACACAATTCTGGTTACTGTCCCTGAACAGAGTGGGTGGCTCACAACCATATAAAGCCTTGAATGGTGTCATGCCAGTGGAATCCTTGTAAGTAGTATTGAACCAATACTCAGCCCAAGGCAACCACTTAGGCCATTGTTTCGGTTTTGGGCTACAAAAACACCTTAGATATGATTCTAAGCAACGATTTACAACCTCCGTTTGCCCATTAGATTGGGGGTGGTAAGCAGTGGAATAATGCAACTTAGAGCCAGCCATTTTAAACAACTCCGCCCAAAATGTGCTAAGAAAAATTCTGTCACGATCCGATACAATAGTCTTATGGAACCCATGTAGCCGCACAACTTCCCGAATAAAGACTGATGCAATGTCTTTAGCTGAGTAAGGGTGACAGATAGCCGTAAAAATGATGCAATGTCTTACCCGAAGCATCTGTCACAACCATAAATTGCTTGTGAAAATTTGGTAGAGCTAACACTGGTACCGACACCATTGCATTTTTTAATCTTTCAAAAGCTTCTTGAGCCTCTGGGCTCCACTTGAAATTATCTTTTTTCAACAAATCGGTCAAAGGTCTGGCAATCTTCCCATAGTCTTTTACAAACTTCCTGTAATACCCAGTAAGGCCTAAAAAACCCCTTAGCCCTTTAATATTGGAGGGTACCGGCCACTTTTCCATTGCCTCTACTTTCCTGGGATCAGCCATAACTCCTTCTCTTGTAATAATATGGCCGAGATACTCTACTTGCTGCTGTCCAAACACACATTTTTTTTTATTTGCCACCAGTTGATGCTGTCTAAGTGCCTCAAACACCTTTGCAAGATGTATTACATGTTCCTGTTCATTCTGACTATAAATCAAGATGTCATCGAAAAATACCAAAGAAAATTTCCTAAGGAATGGCCTTAACACCTCATTCATGAGAGCTTGGAAGGTTGAAGGTGCATTAGTGAGGCCAAACGGCATCACCAAATATTCGTAATGACCCTCATGGGTCCTAAAAGCTGTTTTAGGAATATCTTCCTCCCTCATTCGAATCTGGTTGAACCCAGATTTTAAATCAAGTTTGGAGAAGATTTTAGCCCCCCTAACTCATCCAGTAACTCTTCAATCACAGGCATCGGAAATTTGTCGGGCACAATATACTTGTTTAATGCCCTGTAATCAACACACACACGCCAACTCCCATCTTTTTTTTTGACTAATATTACAGGACTAGCATAAGGGCTTACACTATGCCTTATCCACCCATTGTCCAGTAATTCAGAAACTAATTTTTCTATTTCAGATTTTTGATGAGGAGGATACCTGTATGGACGATTGTTAGGTACTTGGCTACCTGGTTTCAGTGTAATTGCATGGTCTTGAGCTCTCTGTGGAGGTAGCCCCTTGGGTTCACGAAAGAGATCCGTGAACTCTTCCAGCAAAGCATTCAACCCTGGCCAAGTCTCCGTTTCATCACTGCTGTGATGCTGCCTCTGCTCCACCAAAAATCCAGCTCCTCCATCATATAACGCCTTCACTATGGACTTCATAGATGCCACAGCCCTAGATAGAGAGGGATCTCCTCGGAGTAGTATCTCCTTACCTCCTTGTTCGAATTTCAGAGTCATATCTTTGAAGTTGGCCTTAATTTCTCCCAGACCCGTTAGCCATTCCAGTCCTAGCACCACGTCCGCTCCACCCAACTCGAACAGGTGTAAATCTTGATGGATCAAATGTCCCTGTAACTCCACAGGTATTTGTCTACACACACCTTGGCAAGACACCCTATGACCGTCACCCACCTCAACCAAAAACCGAGGTGTATTATCCACCTTCAGCCCCAATCTAGCCGCCACACTCTTGCTGACAAAATTGTGAGAAGCCCCTCAATCGATCAACGTCACCACCGATTCACCCCCTACGGTACCCCATAGCTTCAATGTTTGGTTAGAAGACAGCCCTAAAAGGCTGTGCATAGAGATTTGGAGAGCCTCTCCACCTTCTTGCTGCTCCCCCGCGGCTATGACCTCCGCTCCACCTTCGAGTTCGTTCCCTTCCTCTTCTTCTTCATCAACGATGAGCACCTGTAGCTGACGCACCTTGCATCGATGAGTAGGATTCCATCGCTCCTCACACTTGAAGCAGAGACCCAATCGCGATCTCTCCTGCATCACCGCCTGTGGCAGTCGCCGACCAAAGCTCCGTCCGCCTGAGCTTGCTTGATTTTCCCCCTGGGTAGGGCTTCCATGTCCAACGCCATGCGTGTTGGAATTTGCCTTCGAAGTGACTGACTGTGTAGAACCTTCCACCACTGTGGGCTTATGGCTATTGTAACTGGGCTGACCCGAATTAGAAAACCGGGTCGAGCCATAACCCAGTCCACTCCTGATAGGTTGGGCCCATTTACTAGGCCCAATTCCACTGTCCAAGCCCACTCGCCTCACTCCTTCAGCAACCCACGCCTGATTCCGCCGTTCTATCTTCGTGGCTAGCTTCATCATCTCAGAGAGCCTGTTCATGGGATGCATGAGCAGCTCCTCGCGAAGACTATCGGCCAACCCGTTGAGCCATGCCCCTCGAAGCACTTCCTCATCTTCGAACGACAGGTGACTCACAACTTTCTCGAAAGCTACCCTGTATTCAGCCACGCTCCCAACCTGCTTCAGCGTGAACAACGCACGATAGGGATTATCCTCCATCTCCGGCTGAAATCGGCTCAAGACGTCCGTCCTAAATCTTGCCCAGTTCGCGTTGGGGGAATTAATCTCCCACCATTGGAACCAGTTTAAAGCTTCTCCTTCCATCACCAATAATACCGCCGGTAATTTCTCCTCTTCTGTCAAGCCATTTACTCTAAAATAGCGCTCCACCTTATTCAGCCATCCGAACACATCTTCCCCGGAAAAAACAGGGATCTCTAACTTCATTTCCTGAGCATTTAAAATATTTCCCCCAGTTCCTCCGTTGGTCCCCGTTGAACCCACTCCTTCGGTGTTAACATTCCCCACCGTTCTGATATTTATCAGAGCATCCAACTTCCTCAGTATCTCCGCCTGACTTACCTCCTTGTTCCTCACCCTTTCTGATAATTCATCAAACCTTGTCTCCATCCCGCGCGTCACAACCATTCAAGTTCTCCCTTGGATCGAATTGGCTCTGATACCAATTGATAGGTATCAGAGATGGATTTAGTTTAAATGGAAAGAAAATGGTAAACGAGATAACAACTCAGAATTTCAATCAACAACTGTATGGTATATGTATTCCAACTGTGAAGTTCAAGTAATTGAAGACAAATTACAAGTAAGAGAAATATGTAAAGACACTGTGGAACATTCCACAATGAGAAATAGCTGTAATGAAATGAACTACCCAGACAATTTGAGAGGTCTGGATCTCTCCCAATTCACCCAAAGAAGGATGCCCAACTTCCTATTTCCAAAGATACCATTCACACTCTCTCCACCACTATATGTAACCAACTAACACCCTTTGTTGTAAACGTGACTCCCTCCTTCCCATTTATTCAGTTACTGTGCCCCACCATCCACGTCAGCAGCCTTCCCACTAAATGTGCCCACCGTTGCTGACTCACCAAATAAGCCCCTTACATGCTGTTTTTGCCTTCTTTTGTACACCTTTCCAAATCTGCCCCCGCCCATGCACGTATCAAAGTCTAAGTAAGACAACACCCGCAAGCAAATCAAGCACAATTTCTCCACGAATCAAACATCTGCTAAGCCATTTTTCCTTCATTTGTGTCCACGCGTTAGATGACTCGACATGAGTTATTATTTCATGTCCTTAGAAGTTATCCTCACCTTCAACCATGTCCATGCTATTATTGTCTAAAGGGTCAATTGGCATTTTCCTTCTGATATGATTGTGAAGCAAGCAGTAAGCTATTATCATCTGGCATTGTGATTTTACCGGATAAAAGGATTTGGACCTTACAATGGCCCAACGGCCCTTCAACATCCCAAAACACCGTTCTATGACATTCCTTGCACTTGAGTGTCATGTTAAAAAATTTGTGCGGTGTCGTTGGTTGTGCCCCATGTCTCCACTCACTAAGATGATATATTTGTCCTCTGTAATGTGCAAGGAATCTTTCCCCATTCATATAACCAGCATCACATAAATAATAAAAACCTACAGACAAAAGTTTGCAATAAATTACACACTAAGACAACATTACAATTAAAAGATTGTGATGAATAATCTTAACTGTACATAGTTGTTGAATTACCTTTTGGCACCTTTAAACCATTTGGATGAGATATAGCATCTATGAAGACCTTTGAATCTGCCGCTGAACCCTCCATCCAGGCAAAACATGAATAAATTGATAATCTTGTGAACAAACACCCAGCACGTTTGTCGCCATCTCACCCTTCCTAGTCTGATATCTAGGCTTATCCACTAATAGGGGATTGACCTTGATATGCGTCCCATCAAGAGCTCCTAGACAATTCTGCAATGCCAAAAATAAATACCATAAAACACAAATGAATATAATGTGAACAACTAATTTTTGAATTTAAATCGCATGATAAGGTAAGTTCACGGACAATACCTTGAAC
Organism: Gastrolobium villosum; assembly: GCA_032173675.1. NCBI lineage: Eukaryota > Viridiplantae > Streptophyta > Magnoliopsida > Fabales > Fabaceae > Gastrolobium > Gastrolobium villosum. The sequence goes on along the minus strand of JAVKPL010006138.1, from coordinate 7,166 downwards.
TATTTCCACTTGTCATCAGTTGAGTTTTCAAATACGGGTTCAGGGCGTTTGAATAGCACCTTATGACATCTTAACACAACCACTAACACCTTCGTGAACTGTCTGCTAATTGTTTCACCAGACCTCATAAACTGTCTTTTAATGATCCGATTCTTCACATCGTGAGCCAAGATGTAAAGAAATATTGCAACCAACTCTTCTACACCATGTGCTTCGACGGTTCAAGCATCCCAACAGTTTTAAGTAATTCACACAATGTATGAAAACTTCTCCTATCCATCCTTGTATTCTCAATACAAGCTATGTCAGTAACATACACTATTCTATGCATATTAATTTCCCTTGTCGGAGCCCTACTGCAAAAATCCCATGTCACTCGCCTCCTTGCACTTCTCCTTTTTTCAATATCGGATAATAACAAACCGTACATTATCAATAATACTATATGCAACTTATTCAAAGACTGCAAATGACAAATGAGAATAACAATGACACTGAACGTCATTCCCTTGTTCATTGCCACAATCTAACATAACAAAGTCAAATTGAATTCACATTACTCCAACAATCCACAACGTAGAAAAGCAAAACAAAAAATATAATAAACAACATAGAATATACACCAACAACCCAATACACATACACTCAATCCAAAGCATAGACATTTGTCATTTCTCTGCATTGTACACCGTACACACAAATTTCATGCATTGAAACCTTCATCCTCATCTCCAATTAATTACCCTATAGACATTACTTTTACCAAAACAGAATTATAATGCTCATGCGAGTGAAGATTCTCGTCTTTTAATACGCATTGGTTTCTTCCATAGCCAAAATAATCACTTGTACAGAAAAATCTTAAACTATGTTTCTCATATTAAGACACTTGTGGATATATGTGCTAATGGTGAGTTTGATGTACACAAAATTATGATGATGGTCTAGTGCGGGAAAAGGGAGTGGCAGTCCAGGTTGTAGTTGTAGAGCGGGTTATAAGGAAAGATCGTATAGGATACGATGAAACTGAGGCAGATCTTGTGTTAATGATTGAGGTACAGGATCTGTTTGACAAATAGGTACTGTACCATGAGAGTGAAGTGTAGATGGAAGGGCGAAAACATGAACTTTTTCTTGCTTGTCTACAAAAATTTGACTCCTCTGATTATGAGACTTAAAGCTGAAAAACTCATGATTAACAAGTTAAAATTAGCAGCATATAGCTTACCATTTTCAACATCATCATTTTATCCCAAAACTACTTGAGATCGGTAATCGATAGCTTACCATTTTCAACATTTCAATATATAACAAACTAGCTCACCTAGTGGAAAATTTTATTCACTCTTGCATTAGTCAATACTAAGTACATCACATTAAATTTGAAAAAAATATGATAATAACAACATGGACCTTATTCTGCCCACTCATTTATGGTTAATGCCACATGAATCGTACTCTTTTGTACTGTAAGTAAAGGAGTAAGTACTATGGGAGTACTCCTCCAAGTAATCACTGCGTAGCTACATCATCATCTGTCTAATAAGGAAAAATAAACACTATTATTCACATAATCAAAAGAGGTTATATAGTTGTTACAACAAAGCCATTTCCACCTCCCTTATAATAAGTGCATCTATCTGCCTCTCTTAACAGCAGGGACCTCGTACAGGGTAGTAACAGAAACCGTTGATAGCAAGAAGTAAAATAATAATCAAGTACCACAAAAAATTTGTGGTTGATACGGGTAGTAAAGATACAAGAAATACATACCAGATTTTCTATTCAAAACTGAGGATTTTGTTTGTATGCGTATGGTATATTGTCCTTCACAAGTACAATGTCTCATTCAGCATCGTAGGTTTCTCACTCTTTGACATTTCTTCTAAGGTGGACTTTGTAGACAACAAACTGCATCACAAGGAGTACCGAGTGTGATTGTTGTTGCAAAAGAATTTCGACTTTCTAAAACACCAAGTAGCCAAGTCGAATCTTTCATTTTTTAATGGAGAACAAGAGAAAGACAATTTCTCAACTCTCCTACGAACTTGAAAACCGAGGAGTAAAGAAATTGCACATGTTCTCACAACATTAAAAAGCCATCTTTCCTTTCGTAGAAGACTCTGCAAAAATCCCATCCCACTGTTTAGTGAAAAATACAAAACCACAGAATCAAAAATAAATGACGCATGAGAAATAGGCCATCCGTGGAATGGATGCTGCTTAGCCGTGGGAGAGTCCATTTTGTAACTATGTCAACTAACACACACACAAAGACACCACAAATGGCTTCCACCCTCGAAAGATCTTCATGCATGCAACCATTATTTGAAGATTCTACCATTATACATTCTGATGTTGCAGATGCGGGTAAGGTACTGTTTGTTCGATGGTAGTGTAGATATTTTACCACTTCTTCCCCCTTCTTCACGATCGACGCACAACTTTCCTATTTGTGGTACATTTTTTCCTTTTGCCTAAACCATATCTACGCACCGTACAAAACATAGGGTCATTTTGGTCTTCCTTTTCCCGCTTCATTTTCCTTTTCTCGGGGAAGCCAACAATTCCATATTTTAATTGAAAATCTTCCATCACAACTTCAGCCACATTTAACACTCAGACCATTTTCCCGGAATGAAGTGTAGAATAGGAAAATCTCAGGATCTCGCGTACCAAACGTGGTATAACTATTTCTCCGTCTCAGCTTACCCATGCATTCTCAGAAAAGTTGCGTACCAAACGCGCCCTTATTGAAAAGTTTTATTACCAACCAATTTTATCTAGAAATTGTTTTTAATAGCAAACAAGTTCTAGAAGCTCACGAAATTATTAAATATTTTATCCTATAAAATTAATCTCAAGTCTCTTTTGATTTCTAACAAAAAAATACGGTCCTCACTTTAGTTCCTTACACACAAAAAATCAGTCGTCCGGTCCCTATGAAATTCATCAAAATCCATATTAGTCATTTCGAAGGATTAATGTGGATCTTTTTTGAATTTGTGAGGATCACGATTTTAACTAAAGGGTCTAATTTGAATTTCTTAGGGACCTCAAAACTAATTTTTTTTAAGCGATTAAAATAGAGATCGTATTTTTTGTTAGGGATCCAAAAAAAGCTTTACTCCTTGCAGATAAATTCATTTTAAATTTTCTCTTTTTAAAAGGAAATAACACATTGTTGGATCACTTGGACAATGGAGTGGAGGACAGCTTTAGCTTGCTGTGCCAAAGCTACTTACATGCTTGATGTTGCGATTTCAGGAACTCCTTTTACGGTTCTAAATTATTATTTTTTAATATGTCTCTAGCTTTTTTTTCTTCTAATTGTCGAATGCTTCAAAAGTTGCTTTACAATATGGCAATAATTCCCGATATCAACGTGTAATGTGATTTATTGGTTTTGGATGAAATTGAGTGTTTGCAGTATAAGTTATGTATTTCTTTGATTTACATAATTTATATACATTATATTTATATAAAAAAATTTCTTACTTATTACAAATGCATTATTAAAGTTTTGAATTCAAATTTTTTCTACTATTAAACAATATATAATCTTAATATAAATTCTTTATTATGGTAATGGATTAGACACCGTCATAAACCTTTAATCACAACGAGATATATTTCTATGGTCCAGGCCCATAAAATTTATAAATGCTCATTCTCACACGTGGAGGGTAAAAAAGAAAAATATATGAAAAAATAGGGATAAAATGATCAATATTTTTTTTTTGATTGTGAGTGGGATTAGAAAAAAATTACATAGGCCGGGATCATAATTTTTCACTCAGCTGGAGTGAATTCCTCTAATACATATTTGTTTATTAAGAAATAAGTGAAACTCATATAATATTAATGATAATAAAATAAGTGAAGTAAATATATGGGTTGATTTTTTTTATGTTATAGGATAGCATGAGAGAAAAAAATAGAGACAAATTAAATGTGAGTCCCATATTTTATATTAAAAAAGAAAAAAAATTAATTGACACAAAAAATGAATTTGTGCATGAAAATTTCCTCTCTGTCGCATGAGAGCATGACTTCCATAAATATATTTAGATAAACTATGTTTTTCTAATTTTTTTTTGGTAATCATGTTTTTCTAATTTTAATAAGTCCAAATTAGTACATGAGTACTGGAAATTTTTTCATTTAGCTACACTAGTCACATTTCATTAAAAAAAAAAAGTATGCCAGACACGTTTCATAAAACAGAGAAAACTATACCAGTCACTTTAAAAAAAAATTAATAATAATGAAAACTAGTGTTTAACGTGCGCTTTTCTCTCTCTAATTTATGGTGTGGCGGTGTTGCTTCTAAATTACGTTGTTGTGTTCACAAGCAATTTCAGTGTCCATGGCAAGAGGCAAGAGCCTTTTCTTTGTCCCAGGATGATAAGACCTTTAATTTATAAAATACTTCAAGTAATCTTATTCCTATGTTATTTACACACAAGGAATAATTTTAATCTGATATATTTGTCTAACGGAAATTATACTCTTATGTTACATAAGATTCATCTCTCATGTTACATCCATATAAAAAGACGTATTTTTTTTAATTGGTAGATCTCATTTTATTTATCACATAATATAAGATAATTTTCATCATAGTACATAAAAGAAGTAGAACCCTTCTCAAAAACAAATAAAGAAGAAGGATCCGATTGGTTATGTTTCTTCATTTTGTTGACTTTTTCATGTTGGGAATATGACTTGCGTCATTGGTGTCTCATAAATTTTTTGTTGTTGATACAAACGTGTCTCATATTTAACAAACCTAACAGTGGTTTGGAGCACACAATTACAGATCTAGAATAAGGATAGTACTGATATAAAAAAAAAAAAACAAAAAAAAAGAAAAAGAAGAAGAAGAAGAATGAGGATAGTATTGAAGAGAAATATTTTTTGTGTTCCAGGATCACTCAATGATTCGGTGCTCCCTCTCACATCACTAATTTTTTCTTTCATTTTTTATCCCTGTTATTTTTTCTCTTCCCAATTTTATCCCCCCATTTACATTAAGGGATCACCTAAAAAATGGTGATCCCGGTCCATACTAAATTCTCTCGTATTGAAGGTATATCTGCACTCTTTAGTTAAAATAAAATAAAATAAGGATACTGAAGGGGTCAATCCTTATATTCTTAGGATTAATTTAAAAAATTAACTATAACTTGTTGGTTCTACATATAATAAAGTTTTTGCTTTTAAAATTTGAGCAGAAAATAAAAAAAAATGTTGAATCTCATGGAAGCCATTCACTTGCATGTTTTGATCTATTTGCATGCATGTTTTGAGTGTTAGTATAGGTTCTAGGCTATTTTTTTTAATCTTAACATTATAGTATTTATTTATTGATGAATTATTACAAATAAATTCAATGAAATGGGTAAATGTAATGAACTAATGATTTTTTTTGGGGAAACTAATGATTATGTTTGATACTAATGTTTCACTTTTCTCTAGTATTTTACCTTTTCCCTCTGCGGTGATTTTCCACATCACAAAGACTTTCGCTACCGATTTTACCCCTGTCCGCGGTTGGTACCACACAATGACGCGCCAACGTACTACTAAAGCACGTGTCAGGTCCAAAAGCACGTGCAGAGCGCGTGGACAATGCTCGCGCCGGGTGTTGCCAGCTGGCAAGTGGGTCGGCTCACTCGGCTGGCGAACCTTATCCAATTTCTTATAAAGTTGCGATAAACTCACCCACTTCCTCTCTCACTGTCAATCCCCATTGGCCACTCTAAGCCACACCAATCATTACCATTACGGTCTATGTCTCCTCTTAAACTAAACACGTGCGAAAACGACCTCTTATTGGTCGGTGACGCAAGCACGTTAGTCACTCTAGCTGGCACCGTACGAAACTCCAGATAAGAGACCACGATTAGCTTGTGCTTTAGAAAAGAAAATAGAAAAAAGAAAAAAAGAGAGAGATAGAAAAATAATTTTAAAACTTTTGAAATATTTTCCGTTCACCTAAGTTCATATGAATATACATATATGATATATACATCAATTAATAATTAATGTGGAAAATATTATATTAATTATGTGATTCTTCGTTTTATATTTCGTAATTCATTTTCATTTCGTGTGAGGAGAAGAAGAAGAATACGGACAAAGAAAGAGAAAGAAGAAGAGAGCAAGAGAAAGAAAAAGAGGGAGATCTTGCAAATAAGGAAACCCTAGTTTTTCCTTTTTTTGGGTTATTTTGCTAATTTTCCAGTTAATTCAGCTCAAACCTGCTACTGTTACCAATAAGGAATCGCTTCTCATTGCTTCAATCGCGCAAGGTCTGTTTTCAATTCCCCGTTTCTCTCAATTTCCTGTGCCCTATGTTTGTATTGGTTTGAAGAAGGGGGAAAAAACAGGTTTCTTTTTTATTTATCTGTGTTTTTTTTTAATCGAGTTTTATCGTCATCGATCTTACTGTAAACGGGAATCGCCGGGTTTTTGTTGGTATAATGTTTTTTTATTTTATTTTTTGTTTTTTCTCATAAAGGGTGTTTGTTCCTATGCTCATTGTGATATAACCCATGTTAGGGGTCAAGAATTTGGGGCTTTTGTATAGTACGTAAGATTGGAATATTTCTTACCAAATTGCCACGTATGTGTGCGCGTGTGACTTGTCTACATTTTGGTAAACTGGTAATTATGTGCATGTACAATAAACTAGTGTTCTTGATTATGACTTCTTGAATTTTTTCATCGCGTGTGGATGTTTGAGTGAGTGTGTGTGTGTGTGTGTGTGTGTGTTTGTAGGTTGTGAGTTTGGTTGTTTTTGTCTCTTCAATGATGAATGGGTTTGTGTTTGCTGTTATTTATGTCAATTTTGCAGAGTACACGGGATTTTGTGGGATTGTGAATTTTAAGAAGACGCAAAGATGATGTCAAGGTCGTATACCAATCTTTTAGATTTGGCATCCGGAAATTTCCCGGCAATGGGAAGGGAGCCAAGGGAACGGAGGCGGATGCCGAGGGTTATGAGTGTCCCTGGGATTGTTACAGAGCTGGATGATGATCAGGCAGTTAGTGTTTCTTCTGATAATCCATCAACGATTTCTACTGATCGAATGATCATTGTAGCAAACCAGCTACCTTTGAAAGCAAAGCGAAAAGAGGACAACAACGGGTGGAGTTTT
>JAVKPL010006137.1:0-25207 GCA_032173675.1 Gastrolobium villosum | reverse complement strand
GGTATAATATTTTTTATGGCAGTCTTAATTCTGAATAAAGGAGAGAGCACAATCTAACACCTAAACAATCAATCCTGCAAAGCGGTGACAAAAAGGAAAAAGTCATTTTCAGAAAAGTCACTTTAGGCAAAGCTATTTTAATGATTTGGATTATAGTGTGCTAAAGTCAAAAGTTACTTTATCGTTTTGTATTGTAGTGTGTTTTGTCAAAGGGTAAAAGGTGTGTCATCTTAAATGACACATCTTACATCCTTTCACTCTCATATAGAGGTGGGATCCACAATTTTATAACTTTTTACCCCCACTCTCTCTTTCATGACTTATCTCTTTCTCTCTTTTAAAATGACATAATTTTGTGTCCTTCAAAATGATATACATTTTTTTCCTCGGTCAAAAGGCTACTTTTTAGATCTTGAATTGTAATGTTTTGTCAAAAGTAATTGTTGGTGTGTCATTATTATTATGTGTGCCTATGATGTAAGATTTGACGTTTGTGTTCTATTTCCTTGTCTATAAAACGAAGCTTGTTATTTATAAGATGGAAGAGATTGAACTAGAAATATAATTATTGTGTTCTTAGCTCCATGAATACTTTATAAGTTTCTCTCTTCTTTCCAAAAATATAGTATAATTTTATTACCATAATATCTTCTAAAAAAAGAACAAAATATGCTCTACATTTATCTTTTTAAGGGATTATGTACACCAGAAAACTTCATTCTTTAAAAATCCATAGGTGATAGTCAGAAGAGAGTTATAAGACGATAGGTGAAAAACTCTATAAGAGATGATAAAGATGACTAACCTATGGATAATTAAGCATTGGAAGGCTCTTGTATCTGTATTTTTCTTTTTAAAAAAATAAAAATAAAAATAATTTAATCTAAAGGAAATTTTCAAAGAAAAAAAAAACTCAAACTTGGCACGACATTTTGACCATCTTGATTCGAATCTGAAACCATTAACCCAATAGGTGCAAAATTTTTAAAAAATTTATCAAAATAATGTAGGGAGACACATCAGAATATATGCATTCAAGTCAATGACGGACCCGAAAAATATTATTTATGTTCGCACATTTACCCCCAAAAATTTTATTTAAATAAATTTTTTAATGCATTCAAAAATATATATAAATAAGAAAAAAAACTTCAACTTAACATAAAAGGTTATTTCCAACATTTTTTTTATCAAACTGATTTGTTATATGACTTCATAAAATATCCAATAAAATATATGTCATTTCATTCCATCCCACCATATTCCATTCATTTTCATTTCATTCTTCATTATATATCCAAGTAAAGCTTAATCTAACCAACATCATACTTTACTACTATACTTAACAAAAAAAATAAAAAATTTGGAATTCATGTCCAGTTGCGGACATGGGCCACCAAATGGGTCCGTCTCTGATTCATTTTCCTTTCATTGTTCATTATATATCCAAAAAAAAACCATTAATCTAGTAATTTTCTTTTTTGATTTTGGGTCAAAACACCAAATCGACACTTTGGTAATAATATGCAAATTAGCCTTACTTTTGTAATTAAAAAAAGGGAAGGATATTGTAATAACCAAATTGTCTTACTGCCATGTTACTACCAATCAATCTCACTGTTAGATCGATTATATTGATCCAACGGTTATATTTATTTCCATCTTTGTATGGTCATAATTTCTGAAATTTAATATTTTTTATATATTTTTTCTTTGCATGGTTATGATTTTCCATATTTAATATAATATTTCAAGAAAATAAAGAGAGAGAAGACAGAAGGGGCCAATCTTGGCTTTCACTTTCTGAAATATTGCAACCACCCATATTGCTGCACACTTTCCTTATTAGTGAAGGACTGAAGGCAATGTATCTAAACTGTTTGCATTGACCGGTTAGAGCCAACATAGGTGAACTATGTAACTTTAGAGGTGCTCTTAGCAATCATGGACGGTATGAATCAAGGTTTTGTTGGAGTTTCCCATATATATGTTGTATTTCAAAGAGAGACTGTATAAATAGTTATGGTGACTTTATATTTTAACAGAGTATATTTTAACAGTTCATGGAAATAATCTTTTCGAAATTACTTGAAAAGACGTCTTTAACCTTCCAAATTTTAACATTTTTTTGACTCACTTCTGACTGTTATCAAAAGACGTCCAAAAAATTTTGGGGTTAAGGTTGCTGAGATCGATGTAATATCATCAACATTGTAAGATAAGGTTCATCCAAAGGCCTTCACCCTTTCTTTATAGGGAAAAGTATTTCTCATGTTGTTGGAAAAAGTATTTTTCATGTCACTCATACATTGATATGTGTGATTGTTTTTTTGTTTTTATTTTAATTTCTTAATGGTGGGACCTACCTTAAACATGTGCGTGTAAGAAAATTTTTGTTCTCATGTGAAAGGAGAAAAACAAAGCCCTTCTTTATATATGTGGCATGGATAATAAATGGGTAAAGGGGGAAATGTTTCGGTTGGCATTCATGGAAACTTTTTATCATTGCCAACTTTCCATGTATTTATTTTTGTTCATTTTGATCCTTTGCAAGAAATTTATCATCAATATCATAGCTAGCAAAACTAGTTTTTTTTTTATTATGATTTCTCATTATGTAAAAAGAAGTTGTGATTATACACGTTTGACAACACAAATTGAATAGTTGGAGAAAAAATTTGGATTTAATTCTTATTAAATACATGAGTTGATTCACCTCAAATGGTCGGTATATTAAAAACATAAAAAAGAAGCTGCGATTATGACTCAATTTTGAGGATTTACTTAAATTTTCGTTCACATACATTATAAAACGAAAGGGTTTAATATTTTTATTTTTGCTGGATAAAATTTTTCTCCAGTATACTTATATAAAAGTGAGTATGTTCTATTATATTTCATTAGCTTTTTTTCTTTTTTCTTATTATAATGGAATTTACTTATTTCTACTTCTACGTGAGTGTGATAGAAAAAAAATTCTATTGCAAAAACTGAAATATTTTTTAAAAAAAAAAATGTCTTACAAATAATCACTTAAGTTGGCAAGCGCAAGACTAACACTATTGTGGTTTTAAACTAGCCATTTATTTTTGAGTTTTCTTATTAAAAAAGTAGAAAGCAAAAATATTTACTACAACGAGCTTGGTATATTGCAATTAGATTTACAGGGAGGATATTGTTACTACCAAAATTTTCTACTACTAATTTATTATATATTTAATCACCATTAGATCAAAGAGAAAATGTTGATTTAATAATGATTAGATAGATAGGTAGTGAGTTCATAATAGAAAATTTTGGTAGTAAGAATTGTAACATCCCGCGTAAATACGAAATATAGTTATCTTGCTATGAAGATCATGGATACTGCCATGGAATATGAGTACCTATTTTATGCATGTGAGATCCTAGTTAAGAGTATAGGAATAATTAAATTTTAATACACAGAAAGCATAACACCACAAAATTTTTTTATGAGTGACCCTACTAAGTATGCGCCTAATTGTATTACAAAAAAATTAAACCCCTTTGTATGCGTGACACCTAACCCCCTATACTACCTGTATGCTCGACACTTGTCCTCACCATCTCATTGCTTGAACGCCACTTTGCAACTTGGGGATACTTGAAATTTCACACTTCAAGCCGCGGCCAGGTCCTTGTATGGTCATGGACTCCATTTGATTAGGTAGAAAGCTGAACCCCTTTGGTCCCTGTGCGCGTGTTCTGACCTTGAAGCAGACTGCAAGTCTGCTTTGCCCCATTCCTCTCATCATTTGCGTACAGAACTAGAGAAAGCAATCTGAATTGCTGGTGACCGATCAGCCTTCAAGCATGCACACCTTGTGTCACACCAGATGTCCCTCCTCCCTTCTGCATGACCGCCACCTTCCCTCCCTATCTCTTGCATGTGCGCCACCTTGCAACACCCTTGGAACATGTGGATACTTCCCCTTCTATACATAGCAGCCAGGAGCACCTTCTTGACCACAAGCTTCTTTCCCCCTCTCAAACTGCAACCGCAGACCGAGTGCCAAGGGAGACTAGGCTCGTATCTTCTTCCCATTCTATCTCACCAACAGTGCTTCCATGGTATGGGACAAACCGCTTTAACATATCCTCCTCCCCCTCCTTGTGTTTGGCCAAGCTCCCTCTTTCCCTATAAGACTGCACTTCTCCTTGTGTTAAAGAAAGACCAAATCCTACGTATTGTCCTCCAAGCACCACAAGGGAAGTCTAACTCAATGCCACCCTTGCTTTCCTCCATGGCCGTAGGCACTGTGAGAAGAGCCAAAGAATGGCATCTTCTACACTTCCACTTATTTCCCAAAGCCGTGAGTATTCTTTAGGCAAGTCCCATAAACCGTAAAGCATATCTTCCTCCCTTGTACAGCCACACTTCCAACCGAAGGCTTGCATCAATTCCTCCTCATTTATGCCACTGTTATGAACAGCAAATCCATGTCCCTTCTGTGTATTTAGAGCAGAGGGTGAGTCTTTCAGTTCATCACAAAAAAATCGTGATGCTCTTGAGAAGGACCAGCATGCAAGCTTCCATCTTCTTCACTCGCTGGGCGATCGAATGCAGCAGCCAAGGGGACTGCACTCTAGCCTACCATCTTCATCTCTTGTTCGACCGGAGGGTACCCTTAAGTAGGTGAAGTATTTCTGCTGCCCTCTCGTTCCTTCTCACTCAATCGGTCCCGATCAAGATCATTCCCTTTTTGCATACATAGGATCCAGTTTTGCCTGTGTCCCTTATTTCCTCGGCTTGCAGCTTGACCAAGTTCCTGGAACATTGGGAGAGGGAGGTTGTCAATCTTGACCAGATTTCGTAGCCTTGAGGACACACTTAGAAGCACAGATCGAACTCCATATTCTGTTTGCTTTGTTTGACCTCTGCATGTAGTCAAATGGGACGTAAAGGTGCCACTCCTCACCCTTTCTCCTGCATTTCGGAACCATGGGATTCTGGTTCTTGTGTGCCGAAGAGGACCTTCACAGCATTGCCTTGGATACACTTATTGTGGGGTCGACTTGGAGCTTCCCTCCACTGCATGCAGATTGGAACCAAACCCAATTTTGTTTTTCTGCCTTCTTCGTGCACTGTCCATCTCAGTCTAGGAGGAAAAGTGATGGGAGTGCTCCTTGCTTGGTTGTGGTCCTTGGTGCGCATGTGAACCTGTAAGTTGAGCTTCAAACTTCCTTTCCACTCCTCACTGTTTCGGCTGACACATAAGTCATAGGGAACAAAATCTATTTTTGATAATCCTTTCTCTCCTCTCTTAGCTAGGCGTGAGCTCCATGAGCAAGGAGCCAAGAGAACTCAGCATCCTATTCTTCCTTTTTCCAGCAGTAGCGACCATCTTTACTGAGGTGAGACACTACCTCATCTCCTTGTTTTCTTCATGAATCGGTTGATGGGGTTAACCTTCCTGCATGCAGCCGTAGATTAGAACCTGAAAGCGTTGGTGAGGGAGCATGCTATTCCTTCATTAAGCCGCTAGTTTTGTGTACTTCTAGAAGGTAAGAGCTGAACCTACACTCCTACTCCACTCTATTGCTTCGGTTAAGGGGATGGCTTGCTTTGTGAATTTCTCCTCTCTTTCCCTACACTGTTCGATCACAGCATGTGTGTTTAGAGATTGTAAACTTCCTTCTATCCGCTTCTTCCCATTTTGTTCGGCCAACATAAGTGTCCTAGGAAACCGGTTTTGTCATCTCTTCCCTTACTGCTCATCCTTTGAACAGGTAGTCTGTATATACATATATAGGCTGTAGTATCTAACTTTGTTGAATTCAAGTAATGGGACAGCTTGTATTTTAGCGCACCATAAAGTGTAATGTTGGAATGTGAACAAAAGTCATGAACCTTATGCCTGCTAGCCAAACAGATTTCTGAGTATATAAATAGATCTTAGATGAGAATATTGGACTATTTTTGTAGGGTGGTATCGCACTCCTAACCCTGTGTATATTAAATTGAATTCAAAACATGCCTTGGGCCACACTCTAGCGCACACATGTCATAGGGAAGTTGTTATAAATAAAATATATAAGAGGCATGCTGTGGTACCTTCTAAACCTTGTAGAAATGGCCATTTAAATGTTAAATGAGTAACACCTAAATTAATAGGCAGGACCGAATTGGTTTATATGTATGAAGCCTTGGAGATTTTGTTTTGTTAGCAATTGTTGGAATAAAAATGTATGCAGTGAACTATTAGTCTTGAATGCTTGCTAAATCAAATAAAATACAAGAATGGGAATTATGGAAATGACTTGGGAATTATGGGATTAATATGGAACCAATTCTGATTCGTCACACATGTATTTAGGTGCACGTAGCTCTTATAGAGTGAGGTGAATCTGGTGCTGTTGCTTATTGCTTGGGCGCAAGGTAAGTGTCAGGCGATATTACCTAATGTGACTATTGACTACTGGTATAAAATTGTGACATGATGCTCCATATTCCGTAAAAGTATTATGTTCCATTATGATGAAAGGAAACTGCCAAAAATGTGCCGTGATGGCTATATGATTATGAGGTAAAGACGTTATGTGGCAGCATAACGCATATGAAAAGTATATGTGCCGTGATGGCTATATGAAAGGTATATAAGCATGCACCTTACATCATACCGCATTTTTACGCTTTGTGTGTGAAAGCATAGCATGACATGCATGTATCGAGATCATATAGGCCTTGTTTTAGAATAGTTATGTACAGGACCATGTGTTTGAGCAAGCATCATATAGGCATCCCCAAGGTACCGGGGTATGGGACACTTGGCATCAGTCCGCATAGGCCCACAGTTGGAATCCACAGGGAGCTCAGGTGCCAAGGTATATTGATTCCACTGTGAAGTGCGCGCACGACGGTGCTAAAAGCGCAAAGGAAAGGCGTTATATACGCAATATATGAATATGATGAAAAGGAAAGGCGTTATAAACGCAGTATATATGAATGTGATGAAAAGGAAAAAGGAAAAGGAACAAGGATATGTTGAAGTGACTGTTTATGATTTTGTGCCTAGTTAATACTGTTATATTATTGGTTTTGTTGCCACACTACTGGGATTATTCTCACCCCTTTGGGGCTGCTATTTTCATAAAATGGCAGGAAAAAGGAAAGCACACTTGAAGACGTGAGTATATGGATGCATGCTATTGATTAATACTGATTGGACTTTGGCTGTTGCTGCGTGATTGCTGGATGACTGTATATTCTTGTATATTTCGAAAACTTAGATGATGGTTGAAATTATTACCTTAACACTGTTTAGTCTTTTATGAACAGCGGCTGTTTGGAAAACGTTTTGCGAAAAGAATTTTTGAACGTTTTATTAAGTGCTGAATTTTAACAGTTTTACCGGTATTTTACGGGTCATGTTTCAAGGGGCAAACGAACTCCGATTTACTATTATTTTATATGCACGCGAAGCCCCGGAAATGTACTTTCAAACTGTGCAGGTTTCATTTTTATACGAAACCTGTACAAACTTCAGTGAGCTTCGCCTTACAGCCTGTTCCAGAAAACGGACAGGATTCACAAGCGTTGTACGTGTCCTGTCCCGTGGGGCTATTCACCTCTGAATCGCGCGTAATTTACATGTACGCGATGCCCCGGATGTCTAGTTTTACAGAAGCTTGGAATATTTTTTATCGCATCTAAATTCGATTTTATACAGATTTTATAAGACAGCAAGGTTTTCTAGAAAGCGTAGAAAATTCAGCAAAGGGTTTTATCAATGAAATTTTTTATGTTCGATAAACGACCTCATCTTTCTCAAATTATTTTTATGAGGATCAAACCTGGATTTTTTCAAGTTTCCAATTTAAATGTTATTTGATAAAGTTATAAATTAATGGAATTCCTTACCGCTGCAACTCTAATACGATTTAGCAAACAACCCTCTTGGATGCATACAAGAGTGGGTGTTACACTAATTGGTATCAGAGCAGTTTGGTTCAGGGTGTTTGTTTTTGATTGTATTGTGTGCTGCTTGTTGAATGATTGTTGTTTGGTTATCCGGTTAATTGTATGTGTTCTCTGCATTATTCTGATTGAACTTAGTTGTGAATGGGTTACTGGTTAAATTACCTTAGATTGGAGGTGTGATGATACTAGTAGTACACTGTATTAAACATGACTGTGCCCATCCTCTTGCTAGGTGGTGAGCCTGATCAACTCACTATCGCGCAATTTGTATGTGCAAAATCATGGTTATCACAGGTACACATGTGTTTGAACACTAAGTGTGGAATAGGGAATTGTTACTTGAATCTATGGTGAATTACTAATTATGTTTTCTATGATTTATAAGCAAAGTTTTGTATGCATATATTTGGTGTGAATGTTTTGTGATATCCTAGTTGTGGAGGATGATAAGTTATCTATAGATAATGAATGTTGCTATTAAGGTTATTTATAACCTTTCGTATACTGTGATTGTAGTGTATAACTGGATAGTAGAAACTGTTAATATTTACTAATTCTGTTATGTTATTTAATTGCGTAAGGGATTAATCTGTTTGAGTAGTAGTAACTTAATTATGAAAAATTTATGTAGGGATAGGTCACTCACCTAAGTAGGTCCGGATGATGCCTTAGAATGTAGAGATAAAGCTAATTAAAGGTTTAGACACGTAGGGGTCTGCTGTCTTACAAAACTCATAGTGGTAAGTTGGCACTAGATATCATTTTTGAGAAAGAAACCATTAAACAAAATGGGTGATGTGTAGGGTAGGATACTTGACTCCTATCTCCCTGTCCTTCATGAGTGCGATAGTTATTACTTTAATACGTATTGAATTACTTTGTGTGACTTGGACCACTTTCAGACTTGCATATAAATTTATCGTTTCTGATTATTGCAACGGATTTTATGTGGTGATTATTTGAAGATTATCTGGACTAAAATTAGAACATAGTGGACCAAATAGGTAAAATGAGAATACCCATAATTACACCTCAATTGGTTTATTTTATTATGTTAGTTAATTGAGACTTGCCAAAATTCATGCTCGAGTAAGCTTCAGAAGGTTCTAACTGGTTACTATACTGTTTGTCTAAATCATGTATGGGTATGGATATTATACACTAATGACATAATTGAGGGATTAAATAGAGATATTGAAATTCAACTATTTATAAGCTTTGACTGTTAGGAGCTCATACCTGTTAGTTGCATTAAGATCTGAAACCTGATGGCTGCTGGTATATGGAACTTTAAGTTTGGTTTATTTTATGAACATTATATTATTAATTTGGTCACATTGGTTCATCACTTCTAACGAATATTTACATCAAAATCGTCAAACCTTAGGGTCACTTGAAATACTCCTTAACACTGCATAATTCTATTTTCTTGTGAGTGACATAGAGCCGAACATACTGAGCTGTGCATTATGCTTGGCCCTTGATTTAATTTGTTCTGTATATGTACTGTTAAAGTAGCGTCTAAAGTACAAGTGACTTTCTTTGGTGGGCTAATGTGAATTAAAGGGAAATTTGTTTTAATTAAGTACTTTGCACTTGACGTATGAGTTGTTCAACCTTCTTGATTAATACCTTTTGTTGTGCTATAACCCGAATTGATGCAGCATTGCTTACCATGTTCTCACCTTGATGCACCATATTAGATTCCCAAAAGAACACTATATTTTGTCACGAATATCAACCCTTAAATCACACCTATCCACTATATGATTTGATTGCACTATTTTCTTATCTGGGTTAAATGTTGGAATAAACCACTATCTAGATTTAAATGCTTGTGTGTCCAAGTGTTAAATAAGGATTAATATGAATTTTCCTTACTTTTGGTTCATGTTGAGGGGAACTGTTAATTATTAAATTATTTTGATATGCCGCTAGAGCTAGCACTAAGTAGAACTTTTCGTTATGCTTGCACAACTCGTTGGACATCTAATATGAAAACTGAGAGAGTAAGATAAGAGTTAAATTTGACGTGAGCACTCTGACTTTGGTTAATTACTGTTTAATCGAAACCATATTCAACCTGTGAATTAAATATGCTGTTGTAAACCTCATGTTTAAAAGTTGATATTCATTTTGAAATTGTTTAAATACATCATGAAATATTATTCTTATTTTGAAAGGTTCTCATCGGATAGGTAGATTGCTGCATGTATAGATGTGGGTAGTCATTTGTTTGAGGAATTTTGAAACCAGTGTTGTTCATGCATGGGGTCTCATATCATAAAATATTACTTGTCCCTTGTATGCAATTTAATTGCAGCTAGTAACTTTGAGTGTGATTATTGTGAACTTGATTTATGAAAGCTTGGTCTACTTTGGGAGGGTTGTGTTTGGTGTCTGTTTCAAATTGTAATATGTGTCTATGATTTGAAAGTGATAGGTATGAAAGGTAGGATAGAAGTTTTATGATTTTGTTCGTGTAAGATTTAGAATGGAATATGTTCTGTTTTACTTGCTTAATTTCTTGGATTAGTGAATTAATCCGTGTCATTGGCAATGATTAGGTAAGAGATAATGGCAATTCTAAATGGTAACTTGTGCATTGTGCCGGAGAAACAGTTGTGATTAGAAATTTTAGATAATTAACCTAATAATGGTACAGGTAATAGGAGGTAATACCACTTAGTTGAACCCCTGCATTCTTAAGAATTTTGAAGTAAGCCACTGATTTGTTGATTGCATTTTATGTGAAAACCTTTAAATTTTTGATCAGTAGACTAAATAGTATAGTGTGATATGAAGGGTGAGCGATAATAAAGAGATTGTGAGAAGCCATTTGTCTATTGTATGTTTTATTTAATTTGTTAAAATTCTGAATTGGGTGACTAGAAGGTTAATCACTTAGACTTATGCTAGTACTAATTAATAAAATTGATCAAGTAAAGAAGTGTGATGCAAATGGATTGGTTTAGTGGTCTATTAATTATGCCCAAAAACAGAGAGCCTAATAACCGTTTTTTTTATATATAGCTGAAATTTTTGGGTTTAGTAAGGTTTTCGTGTCCATCTTACTTGCGTATAGTTAAAAAGAATTTAGGAAATTGTTGTATCATGGTTAAGCGTTAGATTTATTCAGATGGTAAGACGAAGTTTGGGGACAAACTTCAAAACAAGTTGGGGAGAGTGTAACATCCCGCGTAAATACGAAATATAGTTATGTTGCTATGAAGATCATGGATACTGCCATGGAATATGAGTACCTATTTTATGCATGTGAGATCCTAGTTAAGAGTATAGGAATAATTAAATTTTAATACACAGAAAGCATAACACCACAAAATTTTTTTATGAGTGACCCTACTAAGTATGCGCCTAATTGTATTACAAAAAAATTAAACCCCTTTGTATGCGTGACACCTAACCCCCTATACTACCTGTATGCTCGACACTTGTCCTCACCATCTCATTGCTTGAACGCCACTTTGCAACTTGGGGATACTTGAAATTTCACACTTCAAGCCGCGGCCAGGTCCTTGTATGGTCATGGACTCCATTTGATTAGGTAGAAAGCTGAACCCCTTGGTCCCTGTGCGCGTGTTCTGACCTTGAAGCAGACTGCAAGTCTGCTTTGCCCCATTCCTCTCATCATTTGCGTACAGAACTAGAGAAAGCAATCTGAATTGCTGGTGACCGATCAGCCTTCAAGCATGCACACCTTGTGTCACACCAGATGTCCCTCCTCCCTTCTGCATGACCGCCACCTTCCCTCCCTATCTCTTGCATGTGCGCCACCTTGCAACACCCTTGGAACATGTGGATACTTCCCCTTCTATACATAGCAGCCAGGAGCACCTTCTTGACCACAAGCTTCTTTCCCCCTCTCAAACTGCAACCGCAGACCGAGTGCCAAGGGAGACTAGGCTCGTATCTTCTTCCCATTCTATCTCACCAACAGTGCTTCCATGGTATGGGACAAACCGCTTTAACATATCCTCCTCCCCCTCCTTGTGTTTGGCCAAGCTCCCTCTTTCCCTATAAGACTGCACTTCTCCTTGTGTTAAAGAAAGACCAAATCCTACGTATTGTCCTCCAAGCACCACAAGGGAAGTCTAACTCAATGCCACCCTTGCTTTCCTCCATGGCCGTAGGCACTGTGAGAAGAGCTAAAGAATGGCATCTTCTACTCTTCCACTTATTTCCCAAAGCCGTGAGTATTCTTTAGGCAAGTCCCATAAACCGTAAAGCATATCTTCCTCCCTTGTACAGCCACACTTCCAACCGAAGGCTTGCATCAATTCCTCCTCATTTATGCCACTGTTATGAACAGCAAATCCATGTCCCTTCTGTGTATTTAGAGCAGAGGGTGAGTCTTTCAGTTCATCACAAAAAAAATCGTGATGCTCTTGAGAAGGACCAGCATGCAAGCTTCCATCTTCTTCACTCGCTGGGCGATCGAATGCAGCAGCCAAGGGGACTGCACTCTAGCCTACCATCTTCATCTCTTGTTCGACCGGAGGGTACCCTTAAGTAGGTGAAGTATTTCTGCTGCCCTCTCGTTCCTTCTCACTCAATCGGTCCCGATCAAGATCATTCCCTTTTTGCATACATAGGATCCAGTTTTGCCTGTGTCCCTTATTTCCTCGGCTTGCAGCTTGACCAAGTTCCTGGAACATTGGGAGAGGGAGGTTGTCAATCTTGACCAGATTTCGTAGCCTTGAGGACACACTTAGAAGCATAGATCGAACTCCATATTCTGTTTGCTTTGTTTGACCTCTGCATGTAGTCAAATGGGACGTAAAGGTGCCACTCCTCACCCTTTCTCCTGCATTTCGGAACCATGGGATTCTGGTTCTTGTGTGCCGAAGAGGACCTTCACAGCATTGCCTTGGATACACTTGTTGTGGGGTCGACTTGGTGCTGCCCTCCACTGCATGCAGATTGGAACCAAACCCAATTTTGTTTTTCTGCCTTCTTCGTGCACTGTCCATCTCAGTCTAGGAGGAAAAGTGATGGGAGTGCTCCTTGCTTGGTTGTGGTCCTTGGTGCGCATGTGAACCTGTAAGTTGAGCTTCAAACTTCCTTCCACTCCTCACTGTTTCGGCTGACACATAAGTCATAGGGAACAAAATCTATTTTTGATAATCCTTTCTCTCCTCTCTTAGCTAGGCGTGAGCTCCATGAGCAAGGAGCCAAGAGAACTCAGCATCCTATTCTTCCTTTTTCCAGCAGTAGCGACCATCTTTACTGAGGTGAGACACTACCTCATCTCCTTGTTTTCTTCATGAATCGGTTGATGGGGTTAACCTTCCTGCATGCAGCCGTAGATTAGAACCTGAAAGCGTTGGTGAGGGAGCATGCTATTCCTTCATTAAGCCGCTAGTTTTGTGTACTTCTAGAAGGTAAGAGCTGAACCTACACTCCTACTCCACTCTATTGCTTCGGTTAAGGGGATGGCTTGTTTTGTGAATTTCTCCTCTCTTTCCCTACACTGTTCGATCACAGCATGTGTGTTTAGAGATTGTAAACTTCCTTCTATCCGCTTCTTCCCATTTTGTTCGGCCAACATAAGTGTCCTAGGAAACCGGTTTTGTCATCTCTTCCCTTACTGCTCATCCTTTGAACAGGTAGTCTGTATATACATATATAGGCTGTAGTATCTAACTTTGTTGAATTCAAGTAATGGGACAGCTTGTGTTTTAGCGCACCATAAAGTGTAATGTTGGAATGTGAACAAAAGTCATGAACCTTATGCCTGCTAGCCAAACAGATTTCTGAGTATATAAATAGATCTTAGATGAGAATATTGGACTATTTTTGTAGGGTGGTATCGCACTCCTAACCCTGTGTATATTAAATTGAATTCAAAACATGCCTTGGGCCACACTCTAGCGCACACATGTCATAGGGAAGTTGTTATAAATAAAATATATAAGAGGCATGCTGTGGTACCTTCTAAACCTTGTAGAAATGGCCATTTAAATGTTAAATGAGTAACACCTAAATTAATAGGCAGGACCGAATTGGTTTATATGTATGAAGCCTTGGAGATTTTGTTTTGTTAGCAATTGTTGGAATAAAAATGTATGCAGTGAACTATTAGTCTTGAATGCTTGCTAAATCAAATAAAATACAAGAATGGGAATTATGGAAATGACTTGGGAATTATGGGATTAATATGGAACCAATTCTGATTCGTCACACATGTATTTAGGTGCACGTAGCTCTTATAGAGTGAGGTGAATCTGGTGCTGTTGCTTATTGCTTGGGCGCAAGGTAAGTGTCAGGCGATATTACCTAATGTGACTATTGACTACTGGTATAAAATTGTGACATGATGCTCCATATTCCGTAAAAGTATTATGTTCCATTATGATGAAAGGAAACTGCCAAAAATGTGCCGTGATGGCTATATGATTATGAGGTAAAGACGTTATGTGGCAGCATAACGCATATGAAAAGTATATGTGCCGTGATGGCTATATGAAAGGTATATAAGCATGCACCTTACATCATACCGCATTTTTACGCTTTGTGTGTGAAAGCATAGCATGACATGCATGTATCGAGATCATATAGGCCTTGTTTTAGAATAGTTATGTACAGGACCATGTGTTTGAGCAAGCATCATATAGGCATCCCCAAGGTACCGGGGTATGGGACACTTGGCATCAGTCCGCATAGGCCCACAGTTGGAATCCACAGTGAGCTCAGGTGCCAAGGTATATTGATTCCACTGTGAAGTGCGCGCACGACGGTGCTAAAAGCGCAAAGGAAAGGCGTTATATACGCAATATATGAATATGATGAAAAGGAAAGGCGTTATAAACGCAGTATATATGAATGTGATGAAAAGGAAAAAGGAAAAGGAACACGGATATGTTGAAGTGACTGTTTATGATTTTGTGCCTAGTTAATACTGTTATATTATTGGTTTTGTTGCCACACTACTGGGATTATTGTCACCCCTTTGGGGCTGCTATTTTCATAAAATGGCAGGAAAAAGGAAAGCACACTTGAAGACGTGAGTATATGGATGCATGCTATTGATTAATACTGATTGGACTTTGGCTGTTGCTGCGTGATTGCTGGATGACTGTATATTCTTGTATATTTCGAAAACTTAGATGATGGTTGAAATTATTACCTTAACACTGTTTAGTCTTTTATGAACAGCGGCTGTTTGGAAAACGTTTTGCGAAAAGAATTTTTGAACGTTTTATTAAGTGCTGAATTTTAACAGTTTTACCGGTATTTTACGGGTCATGTTTCAAGGGGCAAACGAACTCCGATTTACTATTATTTTATATGCACGCGAAGCCCCGGAAATGTACTTTCAAACTGTGCAGGTTTCATTTTTATACGAAACCTGTACAAACTTCAGTGAGCTTCGCCTTACAGCCTGTTCCAGAAAACGGACAGGATTCACAAGCGTTGTACGTGTCCTGTCCCGTGGGGCTATTCACCTCCGAATCGCGCGTAATTTACATGTACGCGATGCCCCGGATGTCTAGTTTTACAGAAGCTTGGAATATTTTTTATCGCATCTAAATTCGATTTTATACAGATTTTATAAGACAGCAAGGTTTTCTAGAAAGCATAGAAAATTCAGCAAAGGGTTTTATCAATGAAATTTTTTATGTTCGATAAACGACCTCATCTTTCTCAAATTATTTTTATGAGGATCAAACCTGGATTTTTTCAAGTTTCCAATTTAAATGTTATTTGATAAAGTTATAAATTAATGGAATTCCTTACCGCTGCAACTCTAATACGATTTAGCAAACAACCCTCTTGGATGCATACAAGAGTGGGTGTTACAAGAATATCCCCTCTTAAATTTATAGTTAAATCTACACCATAGTATTGCATCATTTTGAAACATAGAAGGAAAGAATCTTACTATTGAATAAGGTGAGCTAAGGGTTTATTTGGTGTGATGTATAAGGCCTGATAGTATAAACATATACTATACGTTATGACATTTTCAGTTGTTTAGTGTCACCATCGTATATATAAGCTTATACAGCAGAATCTCTTAATACATCAAAACGATGTATAACTTAATTCGACCTAAGGGCATGTTTGGTGCATAGTACAGGATAAGGCCTGATAGTATAAGACCTTATAGTATAAGACCTGATTAAATTTTAATACTATCCAGCGTTTGATATGATATTGTATAAGATAATATCCTCCAATGTTTTAAAAATTAATATATTAAAAAAATATTTAATATATAAATATTGAAATGATATATTAATTCTTGGGAATTTTATTTTGTAAGAAATATTAATACATCAATCCATTATCAGGCCTAATCCACCACTCCTAAGCCGGATTAAATTATACATCATTTTGATGTATAAAGGGGTCATGTTGTATAAGCTTATACTATACGATGGTCACTCCAAATAACTGAAAATGTCATAACGTATAGTATAAGTTTATACTATCAGGTATTATACATTACACCAAACCAGTGGCGGAGCCGGCCAAAAAATTTAGGTGCTGCTAAAAAATTTGACATATCAAATTATTAAAATATTTATTATAATTATATAAATATATCTGGAAAAATATTTATTAAAGTGTTTATTATAATTATACAAATTTAAAGTTCTCACATTTGGGAATTAGGTTTTTGACTGTTGTTTGTGTGTGAAACAACCCAAAATAAAATAGTTCAATGGACCTTCATCTTTCATAATTATAGTCCTGTTATTCATTTAGTTTCATGATTGTTACTTTCAAGGGTTAAGTGTTTGTCCTTTTAAAGGACATAAATTGTGTCCTTTTAGTTTTTAATATCATGTCTTACCGGTAAGACATAGTTATAATATGAAAAGTTATTTTTCTCACTCTACAAGTCTACTGAAGTGACTGAGGAAATACAAAAAAGAAGCAATTTTTCATTTTATAACTATATTTTTTATATATATAACATTATAACTATGTTTTATCGTTAAGATATAGTGTCAAAAACTAAAAGTATATAATCTTGTGTCCTTTAAAAGGACAAACCATTTTTCCAACTTTTAAATGGGTTTATTTGGTTTAGTTGGGCCCAAATTTTGAAATAAGTCAACAAATCATTTTTGTAATTAAGTTTATAAATCTTTCTTTTTTAAAATAATAGGAGTAAAAATAAATAACATAACTGATTAGAATAAAGCAGGAAAAAACAAATATACAGGATAAAATATAAAAAAAAGGTAGAACACAAAAATAACCACACTATACATGTTACTTATTATTTGTTTGCATTTAGATGGTTTGTTGTTACTCTGTATTGAGTATTTAATTTTCTATTTAGGTGTTGCCAAATTATAATTTTCACCTTAGTTAATAATAATTAATTAGATAATAAGTAAAAAAAAAAAACCAAGAAGGTGCCAAGGCACCTGCTGGTATAGCTGTGGCTACGCCACTGCACCAAACAGGCCCTAAGGGGGAGGGATAAGGCCTGATAAGATATTGATATATTAACATCGTTGACCAGTGTAATCCTAAAAATCAATATGTTATTTTAATTTTAATATATTAAAAAAAATATTTTTTCAATATATTAAATTTTAAAATATGTAAAAAAAATTATAAAAATTAATTTATGTTTTGGACACACTTATCAATAAATTTTTATAAAAACTGATATCATATGACATTTTTTAAGAATTATATAAATTCTTTATTAAATGATACTTTTATTAAAAATATTTATTTTTATCCTAAATAGTATTATACAATGCATTACCAATTAAAAAAGGAAAAACATTAAAATCTTCTAATCCTTATCATTAAATGCATATAAAATATCTTCCAAATACCACCAAATCACGAATAACAATTGCCCGATTTTAAAATGAATTATATTAATCTGATAATATCGGATGATTGATGATTGTATTTGGATTCTCTTTATGTATATCTTAAAATATTATTTTATTTCTATGTCTTAAAATGTCACAACTTTATATCATTTAAAATAATAATTACTTTTTTCCTTAAATAATATAATCACACGATGATTTTTTCACTTTCCATAATCCAAATTGTTTCCTTATTTTAAAAGAACTTATCATTATAAAAGATATTGCTAGTGGTGAAGAAAACAGTAACAGTGTCACTTTCCCTCTCATTTTATCTCTCTAAGAAGTTTGTTTGAACGCCTTTTCAATCTTCCCTCCTCTTCTCATCCATCTCAAAACCCTAACCCCAAATTCACCTCTTTAATTTTTTTTTCTCGTTCATTCGAAACCTTTCGAATATAAATTTACTCCCAAAATTCTAGTCTCAAAAAACCTTATCAGTGTCTCAAAAAACCAAAACAGAAAACAAAAATAACTCAGACAAACAACATGTTTTCTAAATTTAATTCTAAAACCAAAAAAATAGTTACGGTCCTTAAAACTGTTTTTACAAAACAATCCTTACTTTTTGGTCTGAAAAGTAAAAAAGTGTTTTTAAAAAAAGTAATAAAAAAGAGCCTTAACTTGCAGTTTTCAAGTCTCGTGTGCTCATCATCACTCTTTGCACAAGACAGACAGGACCTATCAGAATTGGACGCTCATTTGGGACCAAACCCAAACCCCCTTTCTAAAACCAAAACCTGAAATCTAAATGCCTCTCAATTGGTCCCCCCTTCATTCCCTAGCAATTCGCCATGGCCGTCGGTGTTGCCTTCCAACGAGAGTCATTCTTGGCACTCGTCTCGGGTTTCCGTTGTGGCTCCGGATGTGTTGGATTCAGAGCGTGCTTCCGATGATAACGGGGCACATTCGAATAATGAAATTTCTGCCTCCACGGTTTTACCTTCTGGGGTGGTACGTGCTTTTTTGTTCTTGTTCTTGTTCTTGTTCTTGTTCTTGTTCTTGTTCTTGTTCTTGTTTTGTTTTGTTTCGTTTGTCTCAGGGATTTTGTTTGTTTTGATAATTGATTTGTTTAACAGGGAGCTGGGCTTTCAAATCTTGGCAATACTTGCTTTCTTAATGCTATCTTGCAATGCCTTACGCACACGGTGCCTCTAGTCCTGGGTCTTCGTTCATGCAATCATTCAACCGCTTGTGCTGGTGTGTTACCCTTAATTGAATTTGACAAAATTATTATTTTATGTGTTTAGATTTAGCTTGTTGCGTAAAATAGTGTGCTTTAGTGAAATAGTCTTGCCTTATTGTGAGGTTGAGAGGTGGTTAAACCTAAGTAGCCTTACTTCTATGATAATTTTATTGTTTGCTTTCATTTATTTTCTCAAGATTTTGACATATTGGAATTGGAAATTTCAGGTCATACTGATGGATTCTGTGTTATTTGTGCTCTCCGTGAACATATTCAATCTTCCCTAGTGGCTTCAGGAGCCGATCTTCCACCCTTGAAGTTTGTGGACAATTTGAACCGTATCCTTTTTTTATCACTGTCATCATTATTGTGAAACTACCTTTCATATCACCATTGGCATGCGGCTAATCATTTGATTCGAAGAATTAAGGATTGTCAATATTAGTGATTTTATATCATTGGCTTGCAAAATAGAATTTTAATTAATGCAAGGTTATTTGCTTTTTTTACTTTAACTATTGTGATCCATGACCCCGTAATAGATTTTTCCTCTATATTTAGAAGATACCAGCAGGAAGATGCACATGAATTTTTGCAGTGTGTCTTAGATAAATTGGAAAGATGTTTTCTTGATTTGAAGAATAATAATATTAGTTCTGAAGATGATAATCTTGTTGAGAAAGTATTTGGAGGTCGTCTCATCAGCAAAGTATGTTGAGATAATTGTAAAAAGCTGTCTTTTGACTCCTTTATGATTTAGAATGCTGTGTTTGCTAATGGTTATCTTTTCATGCTATTTGTGTTTCAGCTTCGATGTTGCAAATGTGGTTGCTGTTCTGACAATTATGAGCGACTGATTGACATGAGTTTAGATATAGATAATGTAGATACCCTTCCTAATGCTCTGGAATCTTTTACTACGATGGAAAACATTGATGCAAAGCTTCAATGTGATATCTGCAAGGAAAAAGTATCTAAGAAGAAGCGTCTTATATTAGATCAGACGCCTTTAGTTGCATCATTTCATTTAAAGAGATTTAAGACATATGGGACTTATGTTGAAAAGATTAATAAGCATGTTGATTTCCCGCTAGAGTTGGACCTGATGTCTTACACTACTTTTAATCAAAACAATAGTGTGAGTTGTTGACTTTACATTCCCACTTACATTTTACTAGAGCTCTGTATGTTATTCTTGTTTCCCTGGCAAATATGATGTTCTGACTCATTATTGTGGTGATAGGTACCATTGAAATATGAACTTTATGCACTTGTTGTGCATAATGGAATTTCATCCACTTCAGGGCATTACTTTTGCTTTGTTCGCTCGGCTCCGGACAAATGGCATAAGTTGGATGATGCAACGGTAGCATCTCTTGTACTTCAACCCTATTCCCTATTTGCATGAGAAACATCAAACTCGATCTGTGATCACTTTGTTTCTAAGTTTTTTTTTTGTGCTTACCTGACTATTGCACAAGATAGTGGTCATTGTTTTTGAAGTTAAACATGAATTAATGTCTTGAAATTATTCTTCAGGTTACTAAGGTCTCAGTAGACTTGGTGCTTTCTTAAGAAGCCTACATATTGTTTTATGCACGCCAGGGTACACCTTGGTTTTCAAGCATTATGGAATCTCAAACACCGTGCGTGGGTCCAAGTATTTTGAATACATCTCACAAGTCAGTTTTAGACATTGACGACAGCATGTGTAAATCAAATCCAATTTTAATTCCAAATAGCGTAAGGGGTGAGAGTAGTGAATCCAAAGAATTTTCCAACCAAGGGTTTGATTATTCTTGTCAAGAAAAACATGAGCTTCCTGAATTCAATAACTCAAGTGGTGCTTCTCATGGCTTCTCACAATTTCACGAGCTGTTTTGGTGAGACATTCTTGTGAATTGTTAATGAATTATGGTTTATTTCCTAATAACTAGTATAGTTTTCACTTCTTTATGCACCCTTGTAGATTCTTCTTTATGCACCCTTGTAGATTCTTCTCTGTCATCAGCTGATCAAATCAAAGGCTTTGGAGCATATCGTGAATGCCCAAAATGTTATTACCATATTGATAACAATGATGTATGCTTGAATTCAACATAATATTCAATCTCAGTCCATATATTGGTCTTGAAAATTACACATGCACCAACATAGAGAAATGTTATAAGTCTATAAGTGTAACATTTCGTCTAATTAAGAACCTATTAAAATTGCAATTAGCAATAGGATAGAATACGTATATGCGGATTATATATATATATATCTGATTGCCCTAGAACGGAATTAAAATTTTATTTAGGGATTTAATGGTATTACCATGGAAGTTAAGTACTTATTCTATGCATGTGAAATTTTAGTTATAGGAATAATGTAATTATAACATATAGGAAGCATAGTGTTATTTAGAATTATATGAGCACTCATTTAAAAGTATGCCATTAATTTTAAGTAAGGAGTAAACCCTTAGTAAATAATTAGAGGGACATAAAAGTTAGAAGGGTTGGATTAATTCCTAAATAAGAAAACAATTGGACTTGCATGAACCCATTTATTTTGGACTTGGACCCTAGAACCCATGACTTTAAGCAACCCAAAAATTCCCTTCATCCTAACCATTCCCCCTTGCGTTTTGGCTGCACAAAGCTCCTACATGGTGTGTTTAATTGTCCAAATAAAACTCAGCCTGCATGTGCGCAGCCCACTGCCACATTGTACAACCGTGGGACCCTTGAGTGTGTTTCCTCCCATATGTATCCACCCTAGGCTCTTCCTTCACATGGCATCCTTATCTCTTCATGCGCATGGTGCATAGGGAAGAGGGAACTTTGTTGCTTGCACCCTTGTACAAAGCGCTGCCTCCTTGCAGCATGTGAAAGAAAAGGAAGTTGCTGCATGTTTGATCCATCACCATCAAACCTTTCCAACCTTGTGCGCATAGGGCATTGTGAGAAGAAAAAGTTGCTGCATGTTTGATCCATCACCATCAAACCTTTCCAACCTTGTGCGCATAGGGCATTGTGAGAAGAAAAGGTTCTGCATGTTTGACCAAAGCCATCCTCATCCATCACCATCAAACCACTCCAGCCCTTGTGCGCATAAGGCATGGCAAATCTTGATATTTTGCTGACACTTTGCAGCCACACAATCATCCTCTGATTCTGACTTTTGCAGCCCCACACAGATCATGCATGCGCTGATTTCTGATACCTTGCAGCCCCAGAACATGTCCTTGCTTGTCAACCAATTCAGCCATCGTTTTTCCCTTGTAGCATGCGCAGCCTTGGGCAGCAAAATGAGCTGATGACTTGCTGCTCTTAACAACCCATTCAGCTTTGGTTCAACTCTAATTAAAGACATGCATCCAATAGGAGTGAGGTGATGCAGTTTGCACATTAGACTATTGGCTGGAAAATATCATACTAGCAAGACTTGGAAAAATTTCTGATTTGCTTAGCCTTTAAATCAGCCCTTAACCCTTCACCTCTCCCTCTTCCACAATGAACCGTGACTCTCATCCTGCTGCAGCCAACCAAATTGTGGTACCATTCCATTCCATTCCCTCACATCATTCTTTTAACCGAAACACCTTTAGAGATTAAATTAAAGAAATAACTTCACCTTCATCTCCTATGTGTTGCATAAGACACCTAACCTCATCTCTCCTTTTCACCTCCCTTGGCTATAAGTAACCTTAAGAAGAAGAACAAGATATTGAAACTCATCTCCCTACTCCGTTCAAACCTTCAAACCCGTAAGAACATAGCAAGACACTTAAGCATATTTCTTCCCTACTCTGATTCGACCTTGTGGCAGCAAGCAAGCAGTTTTAGAAAACAAGCTTACATTCCCTTCTCCCATCTTTTGTTCGGTCAAAGACTTATCTTGAAGAGCTTGGGACCAAAACCAATATCTTTTTCTGCCACCTTGTGCGCTGTCTAGGAGTGAAGAGCAAAACTTATGGCTGTCCCTTTTTGCTCGGTTGGAAGTCTAAGTGTATAGACAAGAAGGTAAGCTCAAAGCTCTTGTATTTTTCTCTTCTTCCTTGTTTGGTTTGTGGCTGTATCCATGTTGTATCTGTTCTGGTTTTTGTTTGGCTTTTCTTTCCACCTTGTCGGTCTGCTTAGCTGTGGTAGACAATCAGTTTTGTCCCCTTAATTATTGCTGCTCAGCCATGCAAGTGTGGGGGGGGGGGGGGCATAGCATTCGCACATGGTGTTACTAGACATAGAAGACTTGGAAAA
Organism: Gastrolobium villosum; assembly: GCA_032173675.1. NCBI lineage: Eukaryota > Viridiplantae > Streptophyta > Magnoliopsida > Fabales > Fabaceae > Gastrolobium > Gastrolobium villosum. The sequence continues at coordinate 1,966 of JAVKPL010006137.1, read as the reverse complement.
AATTATGCACTCATGCACCTGCACCTTGTCCCTCGAAAGGAAGTTAGTGGACACCTTGTCCTTATTTCTTTTAGTGCACCTTAAAGTCAGAGGTTGTCATGTGAACATAAATCCTTATGCTTCCTTGCTGAGAAGCAAAAGGATTAGGTGAGGAAAGGTGGGAACCTAGGATTTTTGTCATTGAAAGCTAGTGATAGATATCTTGTATAGAGAAGGCAGGCTGTGTGGTGTATACTTAAACCATGTAGACATGATTAGTTAAATGAGAAAGTGGTGAGAAGTCAGAAAGTTAGTTGGTAGGAAAACCGTAAATGATATGCTAATATGTTAATAATTGATGTGAGTAGGATTTTGGGTAAAGGGAATATTTTTAAGCCCTTATAACCGAGGCTGTGTGTGTGTTGGGGACTTGGAAAACTTGTAATGGTTAACCTTTAGTAAAATGAATTATGTAAACACCACTCTAGTCATGTTGCTTTAATGTGTGAAACTTTGGGAAATTAATTGTTGTCTGTGGGTGGTATGCATCATGGGTGGTCTTTAAATTGTTAACTTGGTTATTTAGATTGTTAAATGTGTGGCACTCAATTTAGTGGGCAGAACCGAATTGGTGTATAAGTATGCAGCCTTGAAGATTTTTGTTTGTTAGCAATGGTTGGAATAAAAAGTTATGCAGTGAACTATTAATCTTGAATGCTTGCTAAATCAAATAAAATACAAGAATGGGAATCATGGAAATGACTTGGAAATTATAGGATTTATATGGAACCTATTCTGACTTGCCATATATATATATATATATTTAGGTGCACGTAGCTCTTATAAAGTGAGCTGAACTTTGGTACTGTTGCTTATTGCATGGACACGAGGTAAGTGTCAGGCGATATTACCTAATGTGACTATTGACTACTGGTATAAAATTGTGACATGATGCTCCATATTCCGTAAAAGTATTATGTTCCTTATGATGAAAGGAAACTGCCAAAAATGTGCCGTGATGGCTATATGATTATGAGGTAAAGACGTTATGTGGCAGCATAACGCATATGAAAAGTATATGTGCCGTGATGGCTATATGAAAGGTATATAAGCATGCACCTTACATCATACCGCATTTTTGTACGTTTTGTGTGTGAAAGCATAGCATGGCATGCATGTACCAAGAGCATATAGGTCTTGCTTTTTAGAATAGTTATGTACAGGACCATGTGTTTGAGCAAGCATCATATAGGCATCCCCAAGGTACCGGGGTATGGGACACTTGGCATCAGTCCGCATAGGCCCACAGTTGGAATCCACATGGAGCTCAGGTGCCAAGGGATATTTGATTCCACTGTGAAGTGCGCGCACGACGGTGCTAAAAGCGCAAAGGATAGGCGTTATATACGCAATATATGAATATGATGAAAAGGAAAGGCGTTATATACGCAATATATGAATATGATGAAAAGGAAAAAGGAAAAGGAACAAGGATATGTTGAAGTGACTGTTTATGATTTTGTGCCTAGTTAATACTGTTATATTACTGGTTTTGTTGCCACACTACTGGGATTTTTCTCACCCCTTCGGGGCTGCTATTTTCCAAAATGGCAGGAGGACGTAAAAGCACCTGAAGGAGTGAAGTTTGTTGTTGCTTGCTGGTGCATGGACTTTTGCTGTTACTGTTTGAATGTTGGATGACTGTAATGCTTTATATTTTGGTACTCTTGGATGACTGTAGACTTTATCATCTCTATTTTACCTTGAACCTTTATGAACAGCGGCTGTTTTGGAAAAATCAGAAAAACGTTTTGCAAAGAGAATTTTTAACTAAGCGCTGAATTTTTACCAGTTTTACAACCACTTTACGTGTCATGTTCCAAGGGGCAAACGAAAGCCGATTTACTATTATTTTATATGCACGCGAAGCCCCGGGAATGTACTTTCAAACTGTGCAGGTTTCATCCCTATACGAAATCTGTACAAA
>JAVKPL010006136.1:0-25156 GCA_032173675.1 Gastrolobium villosum | reverse complement strand
TGCCCACTAGTTTGAGGATGATATGGTGTGGCTATCCTGTGTCTCACTCCATATTTATCCAACAAACCCTTAAAATGTATGTTACAAAAAGTGAGTACCCCATCACTAATGAATAGCTCGAGGTACTCAAACCTTGTAAAAATATTTTTCCTTAGAAAATTTACCACCACCTTAGCATCATTAGTTGTGTAAAGCAACAACTTCTACCCAATTAGATACATAATCCACAGCCACAAGGATATATTGGTTAGAATAAGAGGATGGAAATGAACCCATAAAATGAATGCCCCAAACATCAAATAATTCCACCTCTAAAATATTATTCAAGGGCATCTCATCCTTTCGTGAGAGATTTCCATCTGCGAAGGATCCCATCGGCACATTGGAAATATAGACGTGGATCCTCCCAGAAATAACGCCTCACCTCTCGCAGAAATTTCTTTTGTTGTTGCCTTGTAAGGTTGGGAGGCAACTCTCTTACCACTTTGTAGTTGGCAAAATCTGCGAACCATGGAGGAACAAAGACTGCCATCACCTTCTCATCAGGGAAATAATCATTGATTTCTTTTTCTGAACTATCTTGTAGTTCTTTTGCCTGGATTCTAGAAAGATGATCAGCCACTTTATTTTCTACTCCAATTTTGTCCCGAATTTCCAAATCAAATTCTTGAAAAAGTAGCATCCACCTTAACAACCGTGGTTTTGCGTCCTGCTTAGTCATCAAAAACTTAATAGCAGAATGGTCAGTAAAAACAACAATTTTAGATCCTAACAAGTAAGGTCTAAATTTGTCCAATGCATAAACTACTGCTAACATTTCTTTCTCAGTTGTTGCATAATTAATCTGAGCATCATTCAAAACTTTGCTAGCATAGTAAATGACATGTAATAACTTTTCCTTACGCTGACCAAGGACTGCACCAATTGCATATGCACTGGCATCACACATGAGTTCAAATGGAAGGTTCCAATCGGGAGCTGTAAGCACTGGAGCTGTAGTAAGCTTTTCTTTTAACACATGGAAGGCCTTTGAACAAGCATCATCAAACAAAAATTCAGAATCTTTCACCAAGAGTTGGCTTAATGGTTTAGCAATCTTGGAGAAATCCTTGATGAATCGCCTGTAAAAACCTGCATGTCCTAGGAAACTCCTAACAGCATTTATATTTACAGGGATGGGAAGTTGTTCAATCAACATTAATTTTGCTTTATCAACTTCAATCCCTGCATTAGAAATTTTGTGTCCCAGCACTATACCTTCAGTTACCATAAAATGGCACTTTTCCCAATTTAAAACCAGATTTGTCTCATTACATCTTTTCAAAACTTTGGATAAATTGTTCAAACAAAAATCAAAATTAGAGCCAAAAACAGAGAAGTCATCCATAAATACCTCTAGACCTTTCTCCACCATATCTGAAAAGATGGACAGCATGCACCTTTGGAATGTGGCAGGTGCATTGCAAAGGCCGAATGGCATTCTTCTGTATGCAAAGACTCCAAATGGGCAAGTAAAAGCTGTCTTTTCCTGGTCTTCAGGAGCTACAGGTATTTGGTTGTAGCCTGAATACCCATCCAAGAAGCAATAATAAGAGTGGCCCGCCAATCTTTCCAGCATTTGATCAATAAAGGGTAATGGGAAATGATCCTTCCGTGTAGCTGTGTTCAACCTCCTGTAATCAACACACATTCTCCAACCCGTGATGGTTCTGGTTGGAATCAACTCATGTTTTGCATTGGTAATTACTGTTACCCCACCTTTCTTTGGCACTGTTTGAACTGGACTTACCCAGGCAGCATCAGAAATAGGGTAAATCATTCCTGCATCAAGAAGTTTTACAACTTCCTTCCTTACCACCTCTTTCATTGTTGGGTTCAATCTCCTTTGTGGTTGCCTCACAGGTTTAATATCATTTTCCAGGAGGATCTTATGTGTACAAAAGGAAGGATTTATGCCCTTTAAATCAGCAATAGACCATCCTATTGCGGTTTTATGAGCTTTTAAAACTTCCACCAGCTCTTTTTCTTGGCCTTCAGATAGAGCCTTGTTGATGATTACCGGATAAGTATTACCATCTCCCAAAAACACATATCTCAAAGTGTCTGGTAATGGCTTCAACTCAACTTTAGGGGCACCAACCTCTATGTCTTCAGCTTTCTCTTTCAGAACCTCTACAGTAAGTCCTTCTTTTTCAAAAGGTACATAATCACGAGCCTTCAACTCATAATCAAGCTCTTGAGGCCGTTCTTTCTTATGTTGAACAGATTCAACTTGGAAACAATCATTATTATCAGCTGGTCTCTTCATAGCTTCTGAAACATTGTAGATAATTTCCTCATCGTTCATTCTTAGTTTAATCATCCCTTGTTCAACATCAATTAGGGCTCGGGCTGTAGCCAAAAAGGGTCTTCCTAATAACATGGGCTTCTCACTCCCTTCTCCCATATCCAATACCACAAAATCTGCAGGGAAGATAAACTTATCAACTTTGACAAGAATATCTTCTATGATCCCATTGGGTTTCCTTACGGATCTGTCAGCCAATTGGAGTGATACCTCGGTGGGTTTCAATTCCTCAATCCCCAATGATTTGTAGACTGATAAGGGCATTAGATTAATGCTAGCCCCGAGATCACATAAAGCTTTCCCAATGCCAATATCACCAATAGCAATAGGAATATTAAAACTTCCTGGATCACTCAGTTTATCTGGAATTTTCTGCTGGATAAAAGCACTACACTCTTCAGTGAGTGTTACAGTTTGACATTCCTGCAATTTTTGTTTCCTAGATAAAAGATCCTTCATGAATTTTGCATACCCTGGCATATTGGCTAGGGCTTCTGCAAAAGGAATATTGATATGTAGTTTCTTGAAAATGTCCAAGAATCTATCATAATGTTTGTTGTAGGCTCCCTTCTTGAATCTTTCTGGATAGGGTGCCTTAGACATAACATACTCGTGGCTTAACTCATGCTTTTCTTTTGCCACCACTGGTTGTTCTGCAACCTGCTCTTTTTCTTTTTCTTTTATAATTACCTCAATCTCTGGTTCAATTGCTTCCTTTTCTTGCTCCTCTTTCTCTTTTTCCAGCTCCACAGGTGTTTTTGTTGGAACTGTTAGTATCTTACCACTTCTTGTTGTAACAGCCATACAGTCATCCTTTGGATTGTTGACTGTGTTACTTGGGAAGGTACCTGGAATTCTTTCTGAAAATTGTTTGGCCAGCTGGCCTATCTGATTCTCCAGATTTTTAATGGAAGCATTTGTGTTTTTATTGTTGGCTCTGGTTTCTTCCATGAAAGCATTGGTATGTTGAGCCATATCATTTGAAGCCTTAGCCATTTGAGCGAAAGCTTTCTCCCACTCGGCTGGCTCTTTTTGCTGAGTCTGAGAAGATTGAGTATAATTATTGCTAGTTTTGAAATCCATACCTGATCCTTGAGTCCTCCGTTGGAAATTATTGTTACCTCCAGGGAAATTTTGATTTCGCTGGAAATTTTGTTGTTGAGGACGCTGATCGTACCAGATCCCATTCACCTGTAATTGTTGAAGTGAATCTTCGGATGATGGATTTGGACACTCACTGGATTCATGACTTTCTTGACATTGGTCACAAATCGGTGGAGTTGTTTGAACCTTTGACACTTGAAATTTGTCAAATTTTTCACTTAAGCTGTCAAACTTTTTAGATAATGATATTACATCATTATCTGTGGGTTTTTTCACTGCTCTTTGTGTGGGAACTAGCACACTTTCATTTTCATTTCTTGCAAGCTTTTTGATCAACTCAATAGCCTGCTCAGATGTGCTTTCCCGAATAGAACCTCCAGCGGCACTATTTATTATCATCCTTGTTTCGGGGGTGATTCCATTGAAAAATATCACCACTTTTCTATCATCATCTCCTTCGTAATGTGCACATTTCCTGTTTAATTCTTGGAATCTGTTCCAAGTTGCACATAGTGATTCTCCTTCCAACTGGCGAAAGTTTGTGATTTCATTCACCAGCTGATTATATTTTTCCATGGAGAAGAAATGATCAAAGAATTTGCTGGACAGATCTTCCCATGTAAGGATGCTGTTTGCTGGTTGTCGTTCGATCCACCTTAATGCTTTTCCCTTAACAGCGAAAGGGAACAACCGAAGCCTGATAGCATCTGTAGATACCCCATTGTGTTTGGTGGTATCACAGACCATCAAGAATCGGTCTATAAACTCATGTGGATCTTCATCATCAGCTCCAGAAAATTGAACCCTTTCCACCAAAGAAATTAATGATGGCTTGAGTTCAAAATTATTAGCCTCCACATTTGGCCTGACTATGCTTGAATTGGCCCTGTTGAATACTGGAGTCAAAATTGTATTCAACAGTCTTGGAGGTTGATTGTTGGCATTTCCTCCTCGCCCATGACCAACATTGTTATTTTCTGCCATCTCTTGAATTGGTTGTAAAGGTGTGTGCTTCAAATCTTCCCAAATGATCTGTCTAGCAGCCTTCCTTAGTTGCTTTTCTGTCTTTGTAATTTCAGAATCTATTACAAAGTCTTTAGGCGGAAGTCTACCTCGCATAAAAATCAGAGAAAATTATCAGTAACACCTGAACAACACAACAAGATAAAAAGAATAATAAAATAAGAATCTAATCTCAAGAATCTACGGTTATTTGTAATATTGTAAACACAATCCCCGGCAACGGCGCCAAAAACTTGTTGCGATCTCGGCAAGTGCACCGATCGTTCCAAGTAATAAAGTGATAAGTAAGATCGTCTCCACAGGGATTGATAAACAATTACTACTATAACCAGTCCTCTTAAGTTAGATAAATCAATTGGTATTTCCACACTATGGTAACTCAAAATGTAAAGACTTGTTTTTAGGTTTTTCTGAAAAAGACTTAAAATAAATGAAGAAATATTTTTGTAGAAGAAGTGATGAAGAAGACTGTAGCCAGGGTACATTTACCAATTGTTCCCAATTTTACTTCGGATTGATTCATAATACCTATCGAAATTAACAACTCAGACAAATTATCATCTTTTTAGAAATAATTAGTTAGATCCCAATCCCTTGGCGATCTAACCCTTTACTTCAGTTGGAACCCTAATCCCTTAGTAATCCCGCCTGAAAATAAGCATTATGTAGATAAATCCCACGACTGCAATCCATACAAGTCTATCCCTAGAACATGCATGGAGAGTCATCTTTATCTCCTTTCAGGATCAGTATTCCAATATCCCTATTGTGAATCCTGATCCCCAGAATATCATTCCCTATTAGGTTGATCAGATCTAACAGAAATAATATCAATACGCTCAAGATAAAAGATGAAATATATTAAATTCAATACATAGAATGATTCAATCCTTGTAACAATTGTTCACAAAGGGATCATGCCCCTGACTACAGAAATAGATCTAGCCAATCAACATCATGATCGCTGATCTGATTTCAACATGAACTGAAAAGAAAATAAAGAAAAGTACAAGAACGGAGTGACGAACACGAAGAACGCCTCCTCTAGGTTTTGTGTGGTGTATTCTGATGTCTCTTCTTCAAAGGTTGAGTCTCTTTTTATAAGAGACTTTGACCTAATTTGCAATATTTGAATCTTCATATTTTCGCGCCTCCCACGCTCAGAGCGCCACTCCCGCGCTCAGGGCGTGGGAGTTTCTGCCAATTTTCCACCTCCCGCGCTGATGGCGCGGATCTCGCGCTCTCAGCGCGGGACCTTCTGCCAAATTTTCATCTCCCACGCTCAGAGCGCCATTCCCGCGCTGTGAGCGTGGGAACCTAGGTTTCTTTTGATATGTTTTTGCCTTCTTTTGTTTATCTTCCTTGATATTCAGACTTTGGATGTTTTTACTCTTTTTCTCTGCCTTTCTTGCATTGATTGAGTCATTTTCTTCCTCTTTTTGCCTTGTAATTTCCTATATGCTGATCGCATATCAGTAAGTTATTAACCCTCCCAACGAGATTCTAGTAATGACACCAAAGGCCTAAATAACAATTTCAGTTTTTACAAGTGACTTGCCTAACGTAAGTCTTGTAAGAAAAACTGAAAGATTGTTAACAATAAACGATAAGTAGTTATTAGAATCTACTTGCAATTAATTTGTTTATTGCATGTTTTGTTTGTAATTATGTGCCTTGTATGTTTTTCAAAAAATGACTTCCTTCAATTCTTTAGAAATGATTTTGAGTCAAAAAAAAACTCTAGATGGTACCAACTATGAATAGTTAAAAACAAACCTTGATATTGTTTTAAAATATGAAAAGCTAAAATTTTCATAACAATACCAAAGCACAAAATCCTATAGAGGATGCATCTGAGGCAACAAAGACGCAATACTTAGATTGTGAAAGGGCATATAATGCAATGTGTTGCTATGTTCTTGTCAGTCTTTCCAAACACTTACAGGAGCAATTAAACATTGTTAAAAGTGGAGTAAAGATGCTTCAGACTTTTTATAATATATGTATGCTGCATCTAGCAACCCTGCTAGATAGAATGAAGTTATTGCAGACTATGCTACGAGTTCTATTAAATCCAAGGAGAAACAGAAGGGCAGTAACAAGAATAAAATGACTTGATTATTAGTTGTCAAACCAGTTGCTATGAAGAAGTCAAAAGGCAAGTGCGGACTAAAGAGACACTGAAAGAAAGATTGCTCAAAGGTGATGAAAAGAATTAGGTATGGGTAATTTAAGACTTGGTTAGTGGATGAATCACTAATTCAGGAATCGTGATTATGTTTGCTACTCTTCGTGGTAGTTCAAACATGGCACGCCTGTCAGTAGTGTAAAAAGAAATTTTAAGCTTGAAATTAGGAACTTGTGTCTGCATTAGCAGTATGACAAGTTATTTAAAGGAATTTGATTTTTGGTGACTGTTTATTTGTTCTAAATTTCAAAAGGATTTTAGTTGTTGTTATTTGTTTGGTTAAAACATGGTTTAACAATGCAATTGATTCCTCAATTTCATTTCGAAGTTCATCTTCGTCTTGTTTGTTCTGCTACATTGTTTAAATAGTCTTTATTACATGTGTCATATACCCTATTGAATCTATAATGTTGAATTAAAAGGACATTCAACGGAAGACGAAAAAAAAGCTTATTGTGTTTCACAACAAGTAACACATCATCAAAGGACATTTTAAGTTTGGAACATATACTAATCAAAAAAGTATATATGCAATGTAAGTAGTAAATAAAATCTTCTATCTGGCGTCCAACACTGAGATAGTTAGCTCATTAGAAGAAGAAAGCATATGCTTCTCAAAAGACGATTCTCCATCAATTGGCCCATTTTCCATTAAGAAACCAGGCTCCTTTGGTAGAGACAAAGTACTCTCACTGCTTAACATCACAACCACAGTTGCCATGTTTGGCCTATCGTCTGGACGATGTTGCACGCACAAAAGTCCAATATGAATGCAACGTAAGACTTCAGATAGAATGCATGACTCCACTATACAAGAATCAATCAATTTCATTGGGATGCTTTCTTTCCACAACTTCCATGCCTATAAAATTTCACATTAATTAGATGTTAATTACTAATACATTTTGAAAAAAAAAAGAAAAAAAACTAAAGTTATTTATGTTACTCACATGTCCAATAAGATTACAATTGCAGTTTGGATAGGAAAGCCCTTTGTTTTTCTTGCCGCTTATTATCTCTAGCAATAATATGCCGAAGCTAAATACATCAGATTTGATGGAGAATAACCCATCAAAGGCATATTCAGGTGCCATATAACCGCTGTAAGTAACACCATATGAGTTAATTTGATATTTAATAAACATGTAATAAGACTTTAGCTTGATCAAATATATATACTTACTATGTACCAACAACTCTGCTCGTGTTTCCTTCAATTTGATCACCACCACATATTCGAGCTAAGCCAAAATCAGAAATTTTCGGGTTCATGTCATTGTCTAATAAAACATTACTGGCTTTAAGATCTCTATGTATGATCCTTAATCTTGAGTCTTGATGAAGGTAAAGAAGCCCTCGAGCAATGCCAGTTATAATGTACAAACGTTTGGACCAGTCGAGAAGATTAGTTCGAGTAGAATCTGTCAAATTTTATAGCTATAAAATAAAAAATGGAATTCCATATTAAGTTAACCAATTGGCTTTTGTAGAGACACTAACCAAAAAGGAAGTAATCGAGGCTTTTGTTGGGCATGTATTCATATATGAGCAATTTCTCATCTTCTTGAATGCAACAACCAAGGACCTTAACAAGATTCCGGTGTTGAAGCTTGGCACAGAATATAACCTCGTTCTTAAATTCTTTCAATCCTTGTCCTGATGTTCGTGAAAGTCTCTTGACAGCAATCTCTTGTCCATCAGGCAGTGTTCCCTAAAAACATTACATTTAAATGGATTAAAGAAAAAGAGTCATGCTTTGTCCTTCCTCTTTTTTTAATTAATCACAGGTCCGTTGCATACTTACCCTATATACAGGCCCAAAACCCCCCTCGCCAAGCTTCTTGTCACTTGAGAAGTCATCAGTGGCATGTGCTATTGAAGCAAGGTCGAATAGAGGTAGGTCAAAATCTTCTTCTTTGCTTTCATCATTCTTTTGTCTTGCCCAGGTTTTTTCTGTTTACTCTCAAATAAACTAGATGAGAAAAAATATTTGCCAACCCATGCTAAGAAATGTGCCTTCTATGCTATTCTAATTGGAAATTTACCACGTTATATTGGAACCCATTTTTAACTGAACTTGTTCTTACACATAATTTAATATTTCTGAAAAGGTTAGCCTTTTTTCTTTTCAGAGTGGAACGATTATGTTTGTTATGTTAAATATTTTGCAACAACATATCTTATAAGATCCCAGTGTATTCTAAAAGAAATAATGGTAAACTGCTTCCCTGTAATTCTAAAAGGAAAAAACAAATATGAATCATTGATAACCTCATTTTGAGTGTTCATGTGGCCATTCCAATAATATATAAACAGTCCAATGAAGTGAGAATAAAAATAATCATGAAATGGTAATTGAGTTCTGAACGGTTACTGTAAGAACCCGCACCGCTAATTAAGGTAATTAGTGAATTAATTATGATAATTAGGAAATAATTCCATAATTGGCCCTAATAATTATTAATGGGCTTAGATAATTATATTGAGTGAGTAAAAATGCTGAAAGCCGCTTTTCGGAAGAAAAGCGCAGACACCGGTTCTGCTACTCGGTATAAATGCGTACCGGAAAAGTATCCCGGAAAATTATAACGAATGCATGATAATTACTAGAATATTATGTAGGACTTGTAAAACAAGTTTCAAGTCAAAATGACGTAATCTGATGCCAGAACTGATACTGGCTATGGAAAAGCGCGTACCGGAAAGGTGCTCCGAAAAATAAAATAAAAATATGACAAATCTTAGAAAAATGCGTAGGTCTAGATTCCAAAGTTTGGGATCAATATCTTTTACTTTGCTATTAAGGCTAATACTGCGCGTTGAGGCTTAATGCCTATTTAAACATAAGTTGGCACATGATCCTAGGTCAAAAACCTATTCTCTACGTGCCTCCTTCCTGCATATTCCTTCAGCCACCCTTGGTCACCTTCCCCTCCATTGTTGAGAGCCAAGGAGCTCCCTTTCTCTTTGGTTTCTTCTCCTTGTGCCTTGTGCTTGTGAGAGCTTGCTTGGTGAGGGAGTGTGAGGTGTTTTCTCCTCTGTTCCAGCCCTGTGAGTGAGGTAGTGAGGTCTGAGTTTGTGGTTTTGGGTGGTGGGAGTCTTGTTCTTGAGTGGTGAAGCCTCAAGAAGCCTTCTTTGTGAGGAAAGGTCCTTGCTTGGGTGACACTTTCGTGCACCTTGAGGTCTGTACTTTGGAGCTGACTTGTGAGCTCCAAGAGCACCATTGTTGGCTGCTCAAAGCTTGGGGTAAGTGTTCTACACCTTTGATCTTAAGTTTAATGCTTAAAGTTGGTGTCTTGGCATGTAAAAAGTTAAAATGAAGTAACCAACACCTAAATGAACTTGTATATGCTTAAAGATGCATGCTTTAACGTGTACATGTGTTAAAAGTTGGATCTTTGGGATGGATATTCACGAAATGCAGAAACTGCATTCTGTCGTGAGATATCCGGATATTTGTCGAACAGATATCCGGATATCAGTATCCGGATATGGTATCCGGATATTGATATCCGGATATGGGATCTGGGTATCCGGATATGACATATCCGGATATGTCCAGTGTGATATCCGGATATGGCATATCCGGATATGCCCCTTCTGATATCCGGATATCCTGGGTTCTGCGCAGACAGTAGCTGTTCTGTGTGGACAGTAAGCTATTGGGTGTGTGTGGACCCTAGTTTAAGGAAGTTGAACTTCTATAATTAATAAACTAAGTCAGAATCATGTGATTAAGGGCTTATGGCTTGGTTGGAAGCCTTAAGACGTAAAACGTAAAGGAAAGGCGTAGTCTTTAAGTTGTATGTTTGTGATGCATGATTATTAATGTATTATTGGTCCATATCAGATTGTGATACTGCTGTTTGTGGACTAGTGAGTGGTTGGACTCTTGGCTTGGATAGCTAGCTTGCAAGGTAAGCTTTCGTGTCCTCGGTTTAGCCATTTTGATGTTCCACCATGTCCCATGGGGATGGGTTTATGCATGCTGTGTTACATGCTTTGATTATTTTGGAAATGATGTTGAGCTGTTTATATGTAATGAGCATTATGATATGCATGTGGTGTCCACCTAGACGGCAATCCTGAGTATGTAGTACATACAAGATGGAGAAGCATGTGGGTGAGGTGCAGGTAGTATCCATGTACTCATGTAGGCATAGACGTATTCCTACATTTCTCTGGCCAGTAGATTTGAAAGCACACATGACATGATTAATTGCTGCATCGCATGATTTTAGAACTTATACTGTAATACTGTTTTTAGAACTTATATTACACATGTAAGTGAGCTTGGGGTGGAGACTCCTTGAGGACCCCTTGTCTTACTGAGATTTCTTGTTAGAGATCTCACCCCACGTTTGGGGACGCTTATTTCAGGATCAGGTAATGTTGAGGGCTCAGGTGGCAGGAGGCCAGAGTTGAGCTGATATTCTGATATGCTGTCTTGCTGGATTTGCTGTTATGTTTTCCGCTTTTATTATGCTGATTATGTTGAGACTGTTGATTGGGCATTGTTGCCTTATTTGGTGAGCATGGGGTTTGTCCATGCCACATGATTGTTATCGTCTTATTAAATTAATGTTGTAATTAAAGTATCAGGATTTTGACCCAGGCTACTTGTGTAGACCTGTGGCTTTAGATACTCACCTTATATTTATGTACGAGGTATTCAGTTAGTTGTCTTCCAATTTACATACAGGCAGTATTTTTATGAAAATGATTAAGTAATCAAGTTGGTTAAGTTAATGACGTCATAATTGAATTAAAGAAAAAGTTATTCCGCATTTTAATTAAGCGTGGCTTAATACGATAGTGTGTTAACAATCCGGGTTAACACGGGCTGTTACATTTTATGGTATCAGAGCACTTTCTAGGGAAAAGCCTGTATGTATTGCAATAACTTAGGATGTGTCGTTGCGTGTCTACTTTGTGTTCTCTCTGACTGGTGTGTGTAATGATAATGCATATGTGACCACATGGCGTGGGCCTGATCAACTCATTCTTTGTGTAACTTGTGCAGAGTCATGGTACCACCGAGGAGGAACACGAGTACAAGCGAGGATCAATCGGATCCTGTCCTGGCTGCATTGGCTGAGATGCAGGCGGCCCGACTAGCCGACCAGGAAGCCACGAGGCTGGCAAACCGGGCAATGCTGGACGCAATTAGAGATGCGAACCGGCAAACCACGGCAGAGGTTCTGGAGGAGAACCGGATGGCCAACATGACGATGATGAGGGTCATGTTGGAGGAGCTGAGGGCTGGTCCTGCTGCGGGCCAGGGTCCTCCACCACCTCCACCGCCGCCACCGCCTCCACCTCCGCCTAGTCAACAGGAGGACACCCAGAGCCAGATGGGCGAGGGTAGTCATTTGACGGGGGCTATGCAGACTATCCCCGTTCTTGCTGAGGATCGTGACGAGATCGATCGCCGGCTGAATGCTTTCCGCAAGCATAAGCCACCTACCTTCGACGGATCGTATGATCCCATTGCTGCTGCCAGATGGTTACAGGCGCTGGACAAGATTTTCCGGATCATGCAGTGCACCGATCCGCAGAAGCTGCTGTTCGCCACTTATATGCTGGAGGGCGAGGCCCATGAGTGGTGGACCAACCTGTCTCAGGTCTACGAGATGCAGGGTCATGTGATGACGTGGCCATTCTTCGAGGAGAGCTTCCTGGGTCAGTACTTCCCTTATGACTCACAGGAGAGGAAGCAGGGGGAGTTTGACCGGTTGGTGCAGGGCTCGTTGTCTGTCGACGAGTACCTGGCCAAGTTTAATGAACTGGTCAAGTTCTCTCATTTCCGCATGGCGAGGCCTACTCCTACATTCTTGGCGGCCAAGTTCCGGAGGGGACTTAATGAGGATATTGCTGGACATCTCGCCGGTTCTGCTTCGAGAGACTTCGGAGCGTTGGTGCAGCAGTGCCGCGACATCGAGGACTACTGCCGGGCGAGTCAGGCCAAGAGGGCCAAGGTTGAGGTACCACAGAGCGCTGGTGGTTCTACTCCCTGGAAGAACAAGAACTTTGCCAACAAGGGCAAGGGCAAACCACCGTTGGCGGCTAGGCAAGCGCCAAATCAGTTCAGGAAGACTGCTGCTCCGGGGAACGCCGCTAGACCTCTGCTCCCAGATGTTCTGGATGCGGGAAGTCACATTTTGGGCCGTGCTCTACCGGTCAGCTGATTTGCTTCCAGTGTGGCAAGGAGGGCCACTACTCCAGAGATTGCCCGACGGCGAGAGTTGCTGTAGTGCAGGCTGTGCCGTTGCAGATGGTTCCTACTGGGGCACCAGCCGTGCCACCTACCACCGGACGAGTCTACACACTTGATCGTCAGCAGTCGGACAGAGCTCCGAACCTGGTCAGAGGTACTGTTACCATTGGTGGATCAGCTATTGATGTTTTATTTGATTCCGGGGCAACGCACTCTTTTGTTGCTACCCCTATTGCTGTGGGGCTTGAGTTGCCCAGTGATGTGCTTTCTCCACCGATGCGGGTTACCACCGCCACCGGAGAAAAATGTTTGACCTCCACTGTTCATCGCGATGTAGCGTTTCAGTGGGATGGCCGTGACTTCTTGGTAGATCTGATAGGATTACCGATGGCCAACCTTCAAATTATTCTGGGCATGGATTGGTTGTCCAGAAACTGTGCAATGATTGACTGTTGTGCCAAGAAAGTGGTAATGTCTCCGGGTGGGTCCACAGCCAGTTCCTCACCGTTCATTTCAGTCCTGCAGGCGAGGAGGGCCTTGAGAGCAGGGGCATTTGGCTATGTCATGTTGGGAGGTTTGGTGAGTGGGACACAGGAGGATCTCACTGGCATTCCTGTGGTGAGGGAATTCCTCGAGGTGTTTCCTGAGGAGATTCCTGAGTTTCCACCACAGAGGGAGATAGAGTTCTCCATTGACTTATTGCCTGGTGTGGGGCCTATATCGTTGGCTCCATACCGGATGTCGCCACCAGAGTTGGCGGAGCTGAAGAAGCATATCGAGGAGCTTTCAGCAAAAGATTTTATTCGGCCGAGTGTGTCTCCCTGGGGAGCACCGGTCATATTTGTGAAAAAGAAAGATGGGACCATGCGGTTGTGCACCGACTACAGACAGTTGAACAAGGTGACAATCAAGAACAAGTATCCTCTTCCACGCATTGATGATTTGCTGGATCAGCTCAGGGGTGCTTGTGTGTATTCCAAGATTGATCTCCGGTCCGGTTATCATCAGATACGGGTAAAGCCGGAGGATGTCCCAAAGACAGCATTTCGCTCGAGGTACGGGCACTACGAGTACTTGGTGATCCCGTTTGGACTCACCAATGCACCCGCAGTGTTCATGGACTACATGAACAGAATCTTCCAGCCGTACCTGGATCAGTTTGTGATCGTCTTCATTGACGACATCTTGATCTACTCCAAGACGGAGGAGGAGCATACCGAGCACTTGAAGATTGTGTTGCAAGTGCTAAAAGAGAAGAAGCTCTATGCGAAGCCGTCAAAATGCGAGTTTTGGCTCAAGGCGGTGAAATTTCTGGGTCATGTGATTTCTGCTAATGGAGTTGCAGTTGATCCTAACAAGATTGAGGCCGTGATGGATTGGGAGAGGCCCAAGACGGTTACAGAAGTAAGAAGCTTCCTGGGTTTGGCAGGTTACTATCGGAGGTTCATAGAAGGATTCTCCAAGATGGTGCTACCGATGACTCGCCTTACCCGAAAGGAGACTCCATTCGTGTGGACACATGAGTGTGAGGAGTGTTTCCAGGAGTTAAAGGAGAGACTGACTACTGCTCCAGTGTTAGTTCTTCCTGATCCTGCGGAGCAATTCGAGTTGTACTGTGATGCCTCTGGTAAAGGACTTGGCTGTGTGCTGATGCAGAAAGGGAAAGCGGTTGCTTACGCTTCAAGACAGTTAAAACCTCACGAGGAGAACTACCCGACTCACGACTTGGAGTTGGCAGCTATTGTGTTTGCTTTCAAGATTTGGAGGCATTACCTGTTTGGCATGAAGTTTGCTGTATTCAGTGATCACAAGAGCCTGAAGTATCTGTTTGACCAGAAGGAGTTGAACATGAGACAACGAAGATGGATGGAGTTCTTGAAGGACTACGACTTTGAGTTGAGGTACCATCCTGGCAAGGCCAATGTGGTAGCCGATGCTTTGAGTCGGAAATCCGTGAGCTTATCCAGCTTAATGATGAACGACTACGAGATGATCGAGAAGTTCAGAGACTTGAGAGTGAACTCCTTATTTGGGGGTGCACTGCTCGAAATGGAAACAGCAGAAGTGATCAATGAGCTGATGGAAAAGATCAAAGAGGCGCAAGTGCAAAGAGAATGCCTTGATTACGTGAAGAACCAGGACGGTGTGTCTTGGAATGAGGATGGTTTATTGCTATTCCAGAAGAGGATTGTTATTCCTCGAGGGCCATTGACCGAAGAGGTTATGACAGAGGCTCATAAAGGCCGGTTTACTATCCACCCTGGTGCCACGAAAATGTACCAGGACTTAAAGAGGAATTTTTGGTGGCCGGGCATGAAGAAGGACATAGCGGTCTACGTGTCCAAGTGCCTTATTTTTCAGAAAGTGAAGATCGAGCACCAGAAACCGTCTGGTAAACTTCAACCTCTGGAGATTCCACAGTGGAAGTGGGAAAGTATTTCCATGGACTTCGTGGTGGGATTGCCTAAAACTCAGGCTGGTTGTGACTCTATCTGGGTCATTGTGGACAGATTGACCAAGTCTGCCCATTTTCTTCCAGTGAAGGTGAGCTTCACTACAGAGCAGTTGGCCAAGCTATATGTCCGCGAGATCGTGAGGCTTCACGGGGTGCCCGAGAGTATCATCAGTGATAGGGACCCGAAGTTCACATCTCGGTTCTGGGAGGCGCTGCAGGAGGCTTTTGGTACGCAGTTAAGATTGAGTACCGCCTATCACCCTCAGACTGACGGACAGACTGAGCGGACCATCCAGACATTGGAGGACATGTTGAGAGCTTGCACGTTGGAGCAGGGTTCTGCATGGGATAGGTACCTTCCGTTGGTTGAATTTTCGTACAACAACAGTTTTCATGCTAGTCTGGGCATGGCACCCTACGAGGCGCTGTATGGTAGGAGGTGTCGGACTCCTACCTGCTGGTCTGAGGTTGGAGATAAGGAGCTGTTCGGCTTGGACTTTGTCCAAGATACTACCCTACAGATCCAGATGATCAGGGAAAAGTTGAAGCAGGCGCAGAATCGTCAGAAGAGCTACTACGATGTCAAGCATCGACCACTGGAGTTCAGTGAGGGTGAGCACGTGTTTGTGAAACTTTCACCTGTCACCGGTGTTGGACGGGCACTCGGCGTGAGGAAGTTGAGCCCGCGATTCATAGGGCCCTACCAGATCCTTGGTAGAGTAGGACCAGTTGCCTATCGACTCGCCTTACCTCCGAACCTAGCCAACATCCACGACGTGTTTCACGTGTCTCAGCTTCGAAAGTACATAGCAGACCCTTCGCACGTGGTGCAGCCGGATGACGTGGAGGTTCGGGAGAACCTAAAGACTCCCGTCGGACCACTCAAGATTCTCGACCGAGGCGAGAAACAGCTTAGGAGCAAGATCATTCCGATGGTCAAGGTGCAGTGGACTGGGCGTAGTCCCGAGGAGTGCACATGGGAACGAGAGGATGAGCTTCTCCGACAGTATCCCGACTTTCGAGACAAGTATGTTTCTGATTTTGAGGACAAAATCCTTAAAAAGGTGGGGTGAATGTAAGAACCCGCACCGCTAATTAAGGTAATTAGTGAATTAATTATGATAATTAGGAAATAATTCCATAATTGGCCCTAATAATTATTAATGGGCTTAGATAATTATATTGAGTGAGTAAAAATGCTGAAAGCCGCTTTTCGGAAGAAAAGCGCAGACACCGGTTCTGCTACTCGGTATAAATGCGTACCGGAAAAGTATCCCGGAAAATTATAACGAATGCATGATAATTACTAGAATATTATGTAGGACTTGTAAAACAAGTTTCAAGTCAAAATGACGTAATCTGATGCCAGAACTGATACTGGCTATGGAAAAGCGCGTACCGGAAAGGTGCTCCGAAAAATAAAATAAAAATATGACAAATCTTAGAAAAATGCGTAGGTCTAGATTCCAAAGTTTGGGATCAATATCTTTTACTTTGCTATTAAGGCTAATACTGCGCGTTGAGGCTTAATGCCTATTTAAACATAAGTTGGCACATGATCCTAGGTCAAAAACCTATTCTCTACGTGCCTCCTTCCTGCATATTCCTTCAGCCACCCTTGGTCACCTTCCCCTCCATTGTTGAGAGCCAAGGAGCTCCCTTTCTCTTTGGTTTCTTCTCCTTGTGCCTTGTGCTTGTGAGAGCTTGCTTGGTGAGGGAGTGTGAGGTGTTTTCTCCTCTGTTCCAGCCCTGTGAGTGAGGTAGTGAGGTCTGAGTTTGTGGTTTTGGGTGGTGGGAGTCTTGTTCTTGAGTGGTGAAGCCTCAAGAAGCCTTCTTTGTGAGGAAAGGTCCTTGCTTGGGTGACACTTTCGTGCACCTTGAGGTCTGTACTTTGGAGCTGACTTGTGAGCTCCAAGAGCACCATTGTTGGCTGCTCAAAGCTTGGGGTAAGTGTTCTACACCTTTGATCTTAAGTTTAATGCTTAAAGTTGGTGTCTTGGCATGTAAAAAGTTAAAATGAAGTAACCAACACCTAAATGAACTTGTATATGCTTAAAGATGCATGCTTTAACGTGTACATGTGTTAAAAGTTGGATCTTTGGGATGGATATTCACGAAATGCAGAAACTGCATTCTGTCGTGAGATATCCGGATATTTGTCGAACAGATATCCGGATATCAGTATCCGGATATGGTATCCGGATATTGATATCCGGATATGGGATCTGGGTATCCGGATATGACATATCCGGATATGTCCAGTGTGATATCCGGATATGGCATATCCGGATATGCCCCTTCTGATATCCGGATATCCTGGGTTCTGCGCAGACAGTAGCTGTTCTGTGTGGACAGTAAGCTATTGGGTGTGTGTGGACCCTAGTTTAAGGAAGTTGAACTTCTATAATTAATAAACTAAGTCAGAATCATGTGATTAAGGGCTTATGGCTTGGTTGAAAGCCTTAAGACGTAAAACGTAAAGGAAAGGCGTAGTCTTTAAGTTGTATGTTTGTGATGCATGATTATTAATGTATTATTGGTCCATATCAGATTGTGATACTGCTGTTTGTGGACTAGTGAGTGGTTGGACTCTTGGCTTGGATAGCTAGCTTGCAAGGTAAGCTTTCGTGTCCTCGGTTTAGCCATTTTGATGTTCCACCATGTCCCATGGGGATGGGTTTATGCATGCTGTGTTACATGCTTTGATTATTTTGGAAATGATGTTGAGCTGTTTATATGTAATGAGCATTATGATATGCATATGGTGTCCACCTAGACGGCAATCCTGAGTATGTAGTACATACAAGATGGAGAAGCATGTGGGTGAGGTGCAGGTAGTATCCATGTACTCATGTAGGCATAGACGTATTCCTACATTTCTCTGGCCAGTAGATTTGAAAGCACACATGACATGATTAATTGCTGCATCGCATGATTTTAGAACTTATACTGTAATACTGTTTTTAGAACTTATATTACACATGTAAGTGAGCTTGGGGTGGAGACTCCTTGAGGACCCCTTGTCTTACTGAGATTTCTTGTTAGAGATCTCACCCCACGTTTGGGGACGCTTATTTCAGGATCAGGTAATGTTGAGGGCTCAGGTGGCAGGAGGCCAGAGTTGAGCTGATATTCTGATATGCTGTCTTGCTGGATTTGCTGTTATGTTTTCCGCTTTTATTATGCTGATTATGTTGAGACTGTTGATTGGGCATTGTTGCCTTATTTGGTGAGCATGGGGTTTGTCCATGCCACATGATTGTTATCGTCTTATTAAATTAATGTTGTAATTAAAGTATCAGGATTTTGACCCAGGCTACTTGTGTAGACCTGTGGCTTTAGATACTCACCTTATATTTATGTACGAGGTATTCAGTTAGTTGTCTTCCAATTTACATACAGGCAGTATTTTTATGAAAATGATTAAGTAATCAAGTTGGTTAAGTTAATGACGTCATAATTGAATTAAAGAAAAAGTTATTCCGCATTTTAATTAAGCGTGGCTTAATACGATAGTGTGTTAACAATCCGGGTTAACACGGGCTGTTACAGTTACCTTTAATTGTTTTTCTCCTCCGGTAAATGAAAGTCAATATTAAAAGCATCACAACAACAGACGAAACAGTGCTTGTGATCACAACCACCTTTTTCTTTAAATGATCTTTCGCATCTTGATTTTCTTAACAGAGAATAAAGTAAATAGTCACTATATGCCGGGGGAAAAAACCAAAAAAAAAAAAGAGGGGGAAATACCAATTTAAATGAGTCTAACAATAACAAGTCTTTGATTCTTTATTAGTAATTGATTTCACTTTAATGACTAAATTAAATACTTAAAAATTACAAGCCTTGACAAGTTGATTATCTAGAAGCAAAATGAAACGGTAATTTAAAACCCGACTCGGACCAGCCGGGTCAATCCGGGACTCGGTGACCTGAAGGGTTCCCCAATCCGAGCAGGTAGTTGGACCGCTTCTGCAGTGGATCCGGATTGGACCGGATGACCCGGCCGAAATCCGGTGACCCGGGATAGACCGGTTATTCTTTTTTTTTTGTAATTTTTTTTTGTTGATATGAACTCTTTAATTAAATCATATTCATATTTATGATGAATATGATTAAAAGTAAGGTGATAATAATAAGGTATTTTAGATTAGTGCAGTTCGTTTATGTAATTTAGTTGCATCTTATAATGATCTCATGAAGTTAAGTGGTGATAAACACCGATGGTCTCATGATCTCATCTCAATGGTGGACACTTCTTTCTTAGTGTATATTGTTGGTTTAAACTTTATTTAATTAAAGAAAATAGAAAATGAAGAGTTTTGTGGTGAAGGGATATGTCCTTAGGAATTTGTTAGTGGACATTAATGAGTTTAGAGTTTCTATTATGAAGTAGTCATTATTATGTTTAGATTTCCTAAGTTGGTCATTAGTATTCTTAATCATTTGCTAATACTTTTAAATAGCACCATGTAAACCATTGTAAAGGGGCTTGGCATATACAGTAATAGTAAGAGGTATATTCAGAAAGAATCTGTGTGTTCTGTATTTTTTGAGAGAAATACCATTAGAGGACCTGTGAATAGGGGTGTTAACGGGCCGAGCCGAGCCGAGCTTTGATCTTAACGGGCCAAGCCTGTATTTAAACGTGTCTGACTGGCCTTAGACTGTTACCTGTCACGAATATAATATTGGCATGTGGCTTGGTTTATTTACAAAAAATAAAAGCCTGTATGAAGCCTGTTAGCCTGTTAGCCTTTTAAAAAAAAAACACCATAATTCCACAAAAATTCAATGTATATCCAAATAGAATATACAATCAACAGCATTACAGCACTAATAATTCCACAAAGATTCATAAATTCAATGTATACCCAAAAAACATAATATAGAACAGAATCATTCAAAAAATCTACTTAATCAATAAACTAAAGTAGTACCAAATTCTGCAAATCCAAAAGAACAAAAAAACTACAAATTCTACTTAAACAATTTAATATACTCATATCAACAATTTAATATATTGCGATATTGCCTCCTCCTACATAAAAAACAAAAAACAAGTCAGATTGTTTTTTATATTCAATTATAATATCATAAGATATAAAACAATCTAAATTAAGAAAATTAATACCTTCTGCTTTTTCTTTATGTCAAACTTATTACGTAACCAATCTGCACCGCAAATTAATGCTTGAACTGTATTTTCTATCAAACTTGCCCGATAAGCATCAATGACTCTTCCTCCAGCACTAAATGTTGATTCAGATGCGACTGTAGAGACTGGTATTGCTAATATATTTTTTGCCACATTTGATAAAGTCTTATACTTCATGCTATTGTTCTTCCACCATTCCAAGGCATCAAATGAAAGATGAGAACTATCCTCACTTATATAAACATCCTCTTCAAGATAACACTTCAGCTCTGACTTAACTGAATGAGTAGATTCCCTTGCACGTATCATACTCATGAGTTGAGCAAACCCAGATTCAGAATCTTTTGAGGGAGTAGAAGAGGAAGATCCTTCCACCCTAGTTCTGACATCTATATTAGAGGAAGATTCTTGCAAATAATCATTGTAAATGTCTTCTAAAGCTTGGCGCACCTTTTCTATGTTTACTTTGGCATCAAAATCTGATTTGTAAATAAGTGGGAAACAAAGGCTTACCATTTCTAATTTACACCTTGGGTCCAAAATACTAGCAATGGCCATCAACAAATTGCATTCCCCCCAATATTTATCAAATTTCTCTTTCATAAACCTTGACATTCCTCTCATAAAATCAGAACTATCTTCAGCTGCTTTATCAATCACTATTTTGACCATATAAACTTCCGGAAGATATAAGTTTGCTGTAGGATAATCACTACCTGATATGATATTAGTAGCATGAGAGAAAACTTTTAATAAATGACATACCTTATCAACCTTTTCCCACTCTTCAATAGACGGCAAACAATTGTAGTGTGGGTCTCTTTCCTTGTATTCTGGAAAAACATCTTTAAATCTTGAAGCAATATTCAACATTTTATAGGTAGAATTCCATCTAGTGGGACAATCAATCACTAGCTTTCTTTCTTTTATACCCATTTGCTTAACAATGTTAGAGAAAGTCTTTAATCTCAAGTCAGAATGATTAACATATTTGACACTTTCTCTAACATTCTCAATGATGTCTTTAATCTGAGTAAGACCATGTTGCACTAACAAATTCAATATATGTGCACAACAACGGACATGAAATAATTCCCCACTAAGAACTAATTTAGTATTTCTCTATAAAGTGCTTTTCATAGTTCTTATTCATACGTCATTGTAGGCAGCATTGTCCACAGACACAGAAAATACCTTATTTTCGATTCCCCATAATTGTAGACATTTAATAATTGCATCTGTAACATCGACTCCACGCCTTGGAGGTGGCACTTTCACAAAACTCAAAACTCTTTTTTGTAATTTCCATTCTGAATCAATGAAATGGCCTGTAATCACCATATATTCAGCTATTTGGTGGTTAGACTTCCACATATCAGTGGTGATGCTAATCTTGTTCACCCTCATCAATTGTGCCTTTAGCGATTTTTTCTCAGCCTCATATAATCCAATGCAATCATTTTTTATTGTATGACGTGACACTTTCTCAAAATCAGGATTTGCACACTGAAACACCCACCTCCAGGCAGTATCCTCGACAAAGCTAAAAGGATTCTCATGAACCATAATAGCAGTAGCAATAGCTTCTCTCATTTTTTCATTGGAACACTTTCCTGTAGGTGAAAGGAAAGGGTTCACTCCAGAACCTGAAGGCTGAAACGAAAGAGTAGTTTGAGTGATTTCCTTCTTTCCGGATTGGGCCAATTTTTTTTTCAAGCAACTTGTTAAATGCCTCTTTAGATGGCTTGTGCTTGCTCCTGGTCCACCACGTGCAAATTTGGCTTTACAATGGTTGCATACGGCCTTAAGCCCAACATTGGGGATGTCCACTTCATGAAAATCATCCCACACCTTTGATGTTTTCTGCCTTTTATTTGTGGTGCTTGCTTCTGCATCTTGTGTTGGTGGTTCTTGTCCTTGAACATCAACATTATTTACTGCATGTGAATTAGAGGCCATTTACCTATTTGATAAAGAAACAACACAAATAAATCAAAATCAATGAATGGAAAAGCCAACAAAGATGAAGACTGTGGACTTGAAAGCTCGCTTAAGCATACCAAGACACTGCAATTAAAATTTATATGTAAAACAGTGACAAGAGAATGAGGCAACTAAAGTTACGTTTAATATTGGATACTTGTTTTGTGCTTTCCCTGTTTGTACCCAACTAATATATATTAAGATTAAACTATATATTTATATATATAATATACATATAAATGCTAAGTTATAAAATTTAAAGGTGCGGTGTAATTTAAACGTGCAGTATATATATATATATATATATATATATATCAACCCTCGCGATCTGTAATGTAACAAAGTCGACAAAATATGTATATGTGAATGCACAAAGTAATAGGATCTTCCATCAAGTCAAGTATCACAAAATTCTAATAAAAGAAAATAAAAATCAAATTGTGAAGAAGTTAGAGTACTTGCAATTATAACATCAAAATGGATGCCTGTGTATTAGCCTTACGTGTTATAGGATTACGTGGAAATTCAAAGTAATAGCCTTACGTGTTATAGGATTTGATGGAAATTCAATAAAAAAAATAGAGGGATAATAGATGCCTGTGTAATAACATTCCAAAATTCATTGTTTATTATTAATCTTTATGTGCACATGTTGTGTCGGCGTTTTATTACATCTCTGCATAATGGCAGGCTGATTTTCGTACAATAATGCAAGAAATCTCCCCTATAAAATCTAGGGATGGCAGCAAAAATTACAAACCTGAAATGAGATTGAACCAAAGTGGTGGGTTGTGACTTGTGAGTCTTTGTGATTATATCAGCTTTGATGGACAGCTCGAAGTGCCTCGAACAAGGGTTGAAATAGAGACAAATATGTTGGGTCTGTGTTTGCTGGGATAGGTTAGGGCTGGTGAAAAATATATTTAGGAGAAAGAGAACACATAAGGACTTTTGAATAATTGGTATAAAAAAAGGTTAACGTAAACGGGCCGGCCTTGAAGGCTTGAAGGCCGGGCCTTTCATATACAGCCTGAAGCCTTTTAACTAATCAGGCTTTTACATGAGTACAGGTTTGAGCCCAACAACTGAAAAAGGAAGGTCGGGCCGGGCCGATGGAGGCCGGGCCTAAGGCCCCTGTCGGGCCCCTGGCCTTATTATCACCCCTAAGCTTGACACTTCAAATTTCAAAAGATGAATGGGAATTTCACAGATAAAATATGCGTGTGACTTTATAATACGTAAGGATAAAATATGGGAAACACTATTTTTATTTTATATAAGATAATTATTTTATATTTTTTCATTTTGAAAATTTTATCTTTTTTCTTTAATGATTGGCTTCATTTGGCTCTTCTCCATAACATGAAAGAACTATTCTATATTTTCCAAAAAAATATATATGCATATATACTTTTATGTAAAATAACAACAGTATTTCCATAAAATATTATCCGAACAAAACCACTGTTTCGTTGATTATATCGATGTGCACTCATTGTTGCTATTAAGCCCAACTTCCTTTGGTCCACGCCCATGCCTTTCCTTTTTCTTTCATATAATTATGTCGACGGCCCATAACCATAGAATATGCCATACCCATAACTTGCATACCGGGAGAACATCTGTAGTAGTAGATAACTCTTCCATTGAACAACTGATATTTGGATAAAAAAACACTTCTCTCTCCTATATGTTTAAATATCATAGTTATTTATGGATTTCTATTGGCTGATAGCACCAAATAAATAGTACTACAATAATATATTAGATATTTCTGCATACCTGAGTGAGCCTTTGGGATGTTGTCAGAATTCAAAGATTTGCTGGAGCTTTGTTCAACCTTATACCAAAAATAAGAATTTGATACTTAAAAATCCCGAAGCCGTGGGAATATGAGTGATCCTACTCGCCTAAAGGATAATTACGGTTGATATCCAATTAAAAAAAAAAAAACAAGTCAAAGGGATTTTACATTTTATTTTTTAATACTTTTAGTCTTTGATTATATATTCTCGTAAACATTATTGCAAGGCTAAAATTGTCTCAAGGCCTTGTACCAAAAAAAAAAAAAGAAAAAACAAAATTGTCTCAATGCACCGTTGCGACTAGGACTATCAATAACAACAGCTTTACTCAGAATTCAAATTTTAAGTATATGTTTGAATGAAAGGATTTGAAAGAAAAAGAAATGGAAGATTAATTTTTATCTCTAAATTAATATAGTTATAAGATGATTATAAACATAAATAATAATAGATGATTTATAAGTTACACATAATTTCTTATTTTATTCTTTATTTAAAAAATTTCTCAAATAAAGAGAACGTGTGTATTCATATATTTTAAAAAATAATTACATATTTATGTGTTAAACTTTCATTTTCTTTTTACTCAAGTTAATATTACAAATATTAACTATCATGAGGTTGAACGAACAAGATTTATTTCCCACTTATCATAATAAGACAATGTTTTCATTCCACATGATAACGTAGTGTGGAAATTTTTTGTGAAAAAAGTAAATATAAATGCTGTCGAATAACGTGTCTATTTTTTTCTTATATTATAAATTAAACAAATAAAGATCACGTTGAATTGATTTGTAATCTCCAATGGTTTTTTTATATTTACTTTAATTATTTCACTATTTCCCGTTTCATTTAAAGTAATACTTATAA
>JAVKPL010006135.1:0-25536 GCA_032173675.1 Gastrolobium villosum | reverse complement strand
TGTGAAATTTTTAGATGGAAAACGGACAACGAAAAATGGATTCCGTCGAAGATTTTTTACGAAAAAAGTATTCCGTCGAAAACGGATGACTAAAATAAATACAAAAGAAATTGATTTTGTGAAGTTTTTCGACGGAAAAAGAATTTCATCGAAAACGGATTAATAAAATAAATACATGGAAAATGTATTCCGTCGAAAATGGATGAATTAAATTAATGCAAAAGAAATTTATTTTGTGAAGTTTTTCGACGGAAAATGAATTCCTTCGAAAATGGATGAATAAAATAAATGCAAAAGAAATTGATATTGTGAAATTTTTAGATGGAAAACGGATTCCGTCGAAAATGGATGAATAAAATAAATGCAAAATAAATTGATTTTATGAAGTTTTTCGACGAAAAATGGATTCCGTCGAAGATTTTTGACGGAAAATGAATTCCGTGGAAAATGGATGAATAAAATAAATGCAAAAGAAATTGATTTTATTAATTTTTTGACGAAAAATGGATTCCGTTGAAGATTTTTGACGAAAAATGTATTCCGTTGAAAACGGATGAATAAAATAAATGCAAAAGAAAATGATTTTGTGAAGTTTTTCGACGGAAAATTGGATTCCGTAGAAGATTTTTGATGGAAAATGAATTCCTTCGAATATGGATGAATAAAATAAATGCAAAAGAAATTGATTTTGTGAATTTTTTCGACGGAAAATAGATTCCGTCGAAGATTTTTGACGGAAAATGAATTCCGTCGAAAATGGATGAATAAAATAAATGCAAAAGAAATTGATTTTATGAAGTTTTTCGACGAAAAATGGATTCCGTCGAAGATTTTTGACGAAAAATGTATTCCGTCGAAAACGGATTAATAAAATAAATGAAAAAGAAATTGATTTTGTGAAGATTTTTGACGGAAAATGAATTCCGTCGAAAACAGATGAATAAAATAAATGCAAAAGAAATTTATTTTGTGAAGTTTATCGACGGAAATTGGATTCCGTCGAAGATTTTGGACGGAAAATGATTTTCGTCGAAAATGGATGAATAAAATAAATGCAAAAGAAATTGATTTTATGAAGTTTTTCGACAAAAAATGGATTCCGCCGATGATTTTTGACGAAAAAAGTATTCCGTCGAAAACGGATGACTAAAATAAATACAAAAGAGATTGATTTTGTGAAGTTTTTCGACGGAAAAAGAATTTTGTCGAAAACGGATTAATAAAATAAATACAAAGGAAATTGATTTTGTAAGTTTTTCGACGGAAAATGGATTCCGTCGAAGATGGATGAATAAAATAAATGCAAAAGAAATTGATTTTGTGAAGTTTTTCGACAGAAAATGGATTCCGTCGAAGATTTTTGACGGAAAATGAATTCCTTCGAAAATGGATGAATAAAATAAATGCAAAAGAAATTGATTTTGTGAATTTTTTCGACGGAAAATAGATTCCGTCGAAGATTTTTGACGGAAAATGAATTCCGTCGAAAATAGATGAATAAAATAAATGCAAAAGAAATTGATTTTATGAAGTTTTTCGATGGAAAATGGATTCCGTCAAAGATTTTTGACGAAAAATGTATTCAGTCGAAAATGGATGAATAAAATAAATGGAAAAGAAATTGATTTTGTGAAGTTTTTCGACGAAAAATGGATTCCGTTGAAGATTTATGACGGAAAATGAATTCCGTCGAAAATGGATGAATAAAATAAATGCAAAAGAAATTGATTTTGTGAAGTTATTCGACGGAAAATAGATTCCGTCGAAGATTTTTGACGAAAAATGTATTCCGTCGAAAACGGATTAATAAAATAAATGAAAAAGAAATTGATTTTGTGAAGATTTTTGACGGAAAATGAATTCCGTCGAAAACGGATGAATAAAATAAATGCAAAAGAAATTGATTTTGGGAAGTTATTCGACGGAAAATAGATTCCGTCGAAGATTTTTGACGAAAAATGTATTCCGTCGAAAACGGATTAATAAAATAAATGAAAAAGAAATTGATTTTGTGAAGATTTTTGACGGAAAATGAATTCCGTCGAAAACGGATGAATAAAATAAATGCAAAAGAAATTTATTTTGTGAAGTTTATCGACGGAAATTGGATTCCGTCGAAGATTTTGGACGGAAAATGATTTTCGTCGAAAATGGATGAATAAAATAAATGCAAAAGAAATTGATTTTATGAAGTTTTTCGACAAAAAATGGATTCCGCCGATGATTTTTGACGAAAAAAGTATTCCGTCGAAAACGGATGACTAAAATAAATACAAAAGAAATTGATTTTGTGAAGTTTTTCGACGGAAAAAGAATTTTGTCGAAAACGGATTAATAAAATAAATACAAAGGAAATTGATTTTGTAAGTTTTTCGACGGAAAATGGATTCCGTCGAACATTTTTGACGGAAAATGTATTCCGTCGAAAATGGATGAATTAAATTAATGCAAAAGAAATTTATTTTGTGAAGTTTTTCGACGGAAAATGAATTCCGTCGAAAATGGATGAATAAAATAAATGCAAAAGAAATTGATATTGTGAAATTTTTAGATGGAAAACGGATTCCGTCGAAAATGGATGAATAAAATAAATGCAAAAGAAATTGATTTTATGAAGTTTTTCGACGAAAAATGGATTCCGTCGAAGATTTTTGAAAATGGATGAATAAAATAAATGCAAAAGAAATTGATTTTGTTAATTTTTCGACGAAAAAATGATTCCGTTGAAGATTTTTAACGAAAAATGTATTCCGTCGAAAACGGATGAATAAAATAAATGCAAAAGAAATTGATTTTGTGAAGTTTTTCGACGGAAAATGGATTCCGTAGAAGATTTTTGACGGAAAATGGACTCCGTCGAAGATTTTTGACGAAAAATGTATTCCGTCGAAAACGGATGACTAAAATAGATGCAAAAGAAATTGATTTTGTGAAGTTTTTCGACGGAAAAAGAATTGCGTCGAAAACGGATTAATAAAATAAATGCAAAGGAAATTGATTTTGTAAGTTTTTCGATGGAAAATGGATTCCGTCGAAGATTTTTGACGGAAAATGTATCCCGTCGAAAATGGATGAATTAAATTAATGCAAAAGAAATTTATTTTGTGAAGTTTTTCGACGGAAAGTGAATTCCGTCGAAAATGGATGAATAAAATAAATGCAAAATAAATTGATATTGTGAAATTTTTCGATGGAAAACGGAATCCGTCGAAAATGGATGAATAAAATAAATGTAAAAGAAATTGATTTTATGAATTTTTTCGACGAAAAATGGATTCCGTCCAAGATTTTTGATGGAAAATGAATTTCGTTGAAAATGGATGAATAAAATAAATGCAAAAGACATTGATTTTATTAATTTTACGACGAAAAATGGATTCCGTTGAAGATTTTTGACGAAAAATGTATTCCGTCAAAAACGGATGAATAAAATAAATGCAAAAGAAAATGATTTTGTGAAGTTTTTCGACGGAAAATGGATTCCGTAGAAGATTTTTGACGGAAAATGGATTCCGTCGAAGATTTTTGACGGAAAATGAATTCCATCGAAAACGGATGAATAAAATAAATGCAAAAGAAATTGATTTTGTGAAGTTTTTCGACGGAAAATGGATTCCGTTAAAGATTTTTGACGGAAAATGAATTCCGTCGAAAATGGATGAATAAAATAAATGCAAAAGAAATTGAATTTATTAATTTTTCGACGAAAAATGGATTCCGTCGAAGATTTTTGACGGAAAATGAATTCCGTTGAAAATGGATGAATAAAATAAATACAAAAGAAATTGATTTTATTAATTTTTCGACGAAAAATTGATTTCGTTGAAGATTTTGGACGAAAAATGTATTCCGTCGAAAACAGATGAATAAAATAAATGCAAAAGAAATTGATTTTGTGAAGTTTTTCGACGAAAAATGGATTCTGTAGAAGATATTTGACGGAAAATGGATTCCGTCGAAGATTTTTGACGGAAAATGAATTCAATCGAAAACGGATGAATAAAATAAATGCAAAAGAAATTGATTTTGTGAAGTTTTTCGACAGAAAATGGATTCCATCGAAGATTTTTGACGGAAAATGAATTCCGTCGAAAATGGATGAATAAAATAAATTTATAAGAAATTGATTTTGTGAAGTTTTTCGCCGGAAAATGGATTCCGTCGAAGATTTTTGACGGAAAATGAATTCCGTCGAAAATGGATGAATAAAATAAATGCAAAAGAAATTGATTTTGCGAAGTTTTTCAACGGAAAATATATTCCGTCGAAGATTTTTGACGGTAAATGAATTCCGTCGAAAATGGATGAATAAAATAAATGCAAAAGAAATTGATTTTATGAAGATTTTTGACGGAAAATGGATTCCGTCGAAAACGGATGAATAAAATAAATGCAAAAGAAATTGATTTTGTGAAGATTTTTGACGGAAAATTGATTCCGTCGAAAATGGATGAATTAAATTAATACAAAAGAAATTTATTTTGTGAAGTTTTTCGACGGAAAATGAATTCCGTCGAAAATGGATGAATAAAATAAATGCAAAAGAAATTGAAATTGTGAAATTTTTAGATGGAAAACGGATTCCGTCGAAAATGGATGAATAAAATAAATGCAAAAGAAATTGATTTTATGAAGTTTTTCGACGAAAAATGGATTCCGTCGAAGATTTTTGACGGAAAATGAATTCCGTTGAAAATGGATGAATAAAATAAATGCAAAAGAAATTGATTTTATTAATTTTTCGACGAAAAATGGATTCCGTTGAAGATTTTTGACGAAAAATGTATTCCGTCGAAAACGGATGAATAAAATAAATGCAAAAGAAAATGATTTTGTGAAGTTTTTCGACGGAAAATGGATTCCGTAGAAGATTTCTGACGGAAAATGGATTCCGCCGAAGATTTTTGACGAAAAATGTATTCCGTCGAAAACGGATGACTAAAATAGATGCAAAAGAAATTGATTTTGTGAAGTTTTTCGACGGAAAAAGAATTGCGTCGAAAACGGATTAATAAAATAAATGCAAAGGAAATTGATTTTGTAAGTTTTTCGATGGAAAATGGATTCCGTCGAAGATTTTTGACGGAAAATGTATCCCGTCGAAAATGGATGAATTAAATTAATGCAAAAGAAATTTATTTTGTGAAGTTTTTCGACGGAAAGTGAATTCCGTCGAAAATGGATGAATAAAATAAATGCAAAATAAATTGATATTGTGAAATTTTTCGATGGAAAACGGATTCCGTCGAAAATGGATGAATAAAATAAATGTAAAAGAAATTGATTTTATGAATTTTTTCGACGAAAAATGGATTCCGTCCAAGATTTTTGATGGAAAATGAATTTCGTTGAAAATGGATGAATAAAATAAATGCAAAAGACATTGATTTTATTAATTTTACAACGAAAAATGGATTCCGTTGAAGATTTTTGACGAAAAATGTATTCCGTCAAAAACGGATGAATAAAATAAATGCAAAAGAAAATGATTTTGTGAAGTTATTCGACGGAAAATGGATTCCGTAGAAGATTTTTGACGGAAAATGGATTCCGTCGAAGATTTTTGACGGAAAATGAATTCCATCGAAAACGGATGAATAAAATAAATGCAAAAGAAATTGATTTTGTGAAGTTTTTCGACGGAAAATGGATTCCGTTAAAGATTTTTGACGGAAAATGAATTCCGTCGAAAATGGATGAATAAAATAAATGCAAAAGAAATTGAATTTATTAATTTTTCGACGAAAAATGGATTCCGTCGAAGATTTTTGACGGAAAATGAATTCCGTTGAAAATGGATGAATAAAATAAATACAAAAGAAATTGATTTTATTAATTTTTCGACGAAAAATTGATTTCGTTGAAGATTTTGGACGAAAAATGTATTCCGTCGAAAACGGATGAATAAAATAAATGCAAAAGATATTGATTTTGTGAAGTTTTTCGACGAAAAATGGATTCTGTAGAAGATATTTGACGGAAAATGGATTCCGTCGAAGATTTTTGACGGAAAATGAATTCAATCGAAAACGGATGAATAAAATAAATGCAAAAGAAATTGATTTTGTGAAGTTTTTTGACAGGAAATGGATTCCGTCGAAGATTTTTGACGGAAAATGAATTCCGTCGAAAATGGATGAATAAAATAAATTTATAAGAAATTGATTTTGTGAAGTTTTTCGCCGGAAAATGGATTCCGTCGAAGATTTTTGACGGAAAATGAATTCCGTCGAAAATGGATGAATAAAATAAATGCAAAAGAAATTGATTTTGCGAAGTTTTTCAACGGAAAATGTATTCTGTCGAAGATTTTTGACGGTAAATGAATTCCGTCGAAAATGGATGAATAAAATAAATGCAAAAGAAATTGATTTTATGAAGATTTTTGACGGAAAATGGATTCCGTCGAAAACGGATGAATTAAATTAATGCAAAAGAAATTGAAATTGTGAAATTTTTAGATGGAAAACGGATTCCGTCGAAAATGGATGAATAAAATAAATGCAAAAGAAATTGATTTTATGAAGTTTTTCGACGAAAAATGGATTCCGTCGAAGATTTTTGACGGAAAATGAATTCCGTTGAAAATGGATGAATAAAATAAATGCAAAAGAAATTGATTTTATTAATTTTTCGACGAAAAATGGATTCCGTTGAAGATTTTTGACGAAAAATGTATTCCGTCGAAAACGGATGAATAAAATAAATGCAAAAGAAAATGATTTTGTGATGTTTTTCGACGGAAAATGGATTCCGTAGAAGATTTTTGATGGAAATTGGATTCCGTCGAAGATTTTTGATGGAAAATTGATTCCGTCGAAGATTTTTGACGGAAAATGTATTCCGTCGAAAATGGATGAATTAAATTTATGCAAAAGAAATTGATTTTGTGAAGTTTTTCGACTGAAAATGAATTCCGTCGAAAATGGATGAATAAAATAAATGCAAAAGAAATTGATATTGTGAAATTTTTCAATAGAAAACGGATTCCGTCGAAAATGGTTGAATAAAATAAATGCAAAAGAAATTGATTTTCTGAATTTTTTCGACGAAAAATGGATCCCGTCGAAGATTTTTGACGGAAAATGAATTCCGTTGAAAATGGATGAATAAAATAAATGCAAAAGAAATTGATTTTATTAATTTTTCGACGAAAAATGGATTCCGTTGAAGATTTTTGACGAAAAATGTATTCCGTCGAAAACGGATGAATAAAATAAATGCAAAAGAAAATGATCTTGTGAAGATATTCGACGGAAAATGGATTCCGTAGAAGATTTTTGACGGAAAATGGATTCCGTCGAAGATTTTTAACGGAAAATGAATTCCATCGAAAACGGATGACTAAAATAAATGCAAAAGAAATTGATTTTGTGAAGTTTTTCGACGGAAAATGGATTCCGTCGAAGATTTTTGAAAATGAATTCCGTCGAAAATGGATGAATAAAATAAATGCAAAATAAATTGATTTTATGAAGTTTTTCGACGAAAAATGGATTCCGTCGAAGATTTTTTACGAAAAAAGTATTCCGTCGAAAACGGATGACTAAAATAAATACAAAAGAAATTGATTTTGTGAAGTTTTTCGACGGAAAAAGAATTTCATCGAAAACGGATTAATAAAATAAATACAAAGGAAATTGATTTTGTAAGTTTTTCGACGGAAAATGGATTCCGTCGAAGATTTTTGACGGAAAATGTATTCCGTCGAAAATGGATGAATTAAATTAATGCAAAAGAAATTTATTTTGTGAAGTTTTTCGACGGAAAATGAATTCCTTCGAAAATGGATGAATAAAATAAATGCAAAAGAAATTGATATTGTGAAATTTTTAGATGGAAAACGGATTCCGTCGAAAATGGATGAATAAAATAAATGCAAAAGAAATTGATTTTATGAAGTTTTTCGACGAAAAATGGATTCCGTCGAAGATTTTTGACGGAAAATGAATTCCGTTGAAAATGGATGAATAAAATAAATGCAAAAGAAATTGATTTTATTAATTTTTTGACGAAAAATGGATTCCGTTGAAGATTTTTGACGAAAAATGTATTCCGTCGAAAACTGATGAATAAAATAAATGCAAAAGAAAATGATTTTGTGAAGTTTTTCGACGGAAAATGGATTCCGTAGAAGATTTTTGATGGAAATTGGATTCCGTCGAAGATTTTTGACAGAAAATGAATTCCATCGAAAACGGATGAATAAAATAAATGCAAAAGAAATTGATTTTGTGAAGTTTTTCCACGGAAAATGGAAGTTTTTCGGAAAATGAATTCCGTCGAAAATGGATGAATAAAATAAATGCAAAAGAAATTGATTTTTTGAAGTTTTTCGACGGAAAATAGATTCCGTCGAAGATTTTTGGCGGAAAATGCATTCCGTCGAAAATGGATGAATAAAATAAATGCAAAAGAAACTGATTTTATGAAGTTTTTCGACGAAAAATGGATTCCGTTCAAGATTTTTGACGAAAAATCTATTCCGTCGAAAACGGATGAATAAAATAAATGCAAAAGAAATTGATTTTGTGAAGATTTTTGACGGAAAATGAATTCCGTCGAAAATGGATGAATAAAATAAATGCAAAAGAAATTGATTTTCTGAAGTTTTTCGACGGAAAATGGATTCCGTCGAAGATTTTGGACGGAAAATGAATTCCGTCGAAAATGGATGAATAAAATAAATGCAAAATAAATTGATTTTATGAAGTTTTTCGACGAAAAATGGATTCCGTCCAAGATTTTTTACGAAAAAAGTATTCCGTCGAAAACGGATGATTAAAATAAATACAAAAGAAATTAATTTTGTGAAGTTTTTCGACGGAAAAAGAATTTCATCGAAAACGGATTAATAAAATAAATACAAAGGAAATTGATTTTGTAAGTTTTTCGATGGAAAATGGATTCCGTCGAAGATTTTTGACGGAAAATGTATTCCGTCGAAAATGGATGAATTAAATTAATGCAAAAGAAATTTATTTTGTGATGTTTTTCGACGGAAAATGAATTCCTTCGAAAATGGATGAATAAAATAAATGCAAAAGAAATTGATATTGTGAAATTTTTAGATGGAAAACGGATTCCGTCGAAAATGGATGAATAAAATAAATGCAAAAGATATTGATTTTATGAATTTTTCGACGAAAAATGGATTCCGTCGAAGATTTTTGACGGAAAATGAATTCCGTTGAAAATGGATGAATAAAATAAATGCAAAAGAAATTGATTTTATTAATTTTTTGACGAAAAATGGATTCCGTCGAAGATTTTTGACGAAAAATGCATTCCGTCGAAAATGGATGAATAAAATAAATGCAAAAGAAACTGATTTTATGAAGTTTTTCGACGGAAAATCGATTCCGTTGAAGATTTTTGACGAAAAATCTATTCCGTCGAAAACGGATGAATAAAATAAATGCAAAAGAAATTGATTTTGTGAAGATTTTTGACGGAAAATGAATTCCGTCGAAAATGGATGAATAAAATAAATGCAAAAGAAATTGATTTTCTGAAGTTTTTCGACGGAAAATGGATTCCGTCGAATATTTTGGACGGAAAATGAATTCCGTCGAAAATGGATGAATAAAATAAATGCAAAATAAATTGATTTTATGAAGTTTTTCGACGAAAAATGGATTCCGTCCAAGATTTTTTACGAAAAAAGTATTCCGTCGAAAACGGATGATTAAAATAAATACAAAAGAAATTAATTTTGTGAAGTTTTTCGACGGAAAAAGAATTTCATCGAAAACGGATTAATAAAATAAATACAAAGGAAATTGATTTTGTAAGTTTTTCGACGGAAAATGGATTCCGTCGAAGATTTTTGACGGAAAATGTATTCCGTCGAAAATGGATGAATTAAATTAATGCAAAAGAAATTTATTTTGTGATGTTTTTCGACGGAAAATGAATTCCTTCGAAAATGGATGAATAAAATAAATGCAAAAGAAATTGATATTGTGAAATTTTTAGATGGAAAACGGATTCCGTCGAAAATGGATGAATAAAATAAATGCAAAAGATATTGATTTTATGAATTTTTCGACGAAAAATGGATTCCGTCGAAGATTTTTGACGGAAAATGAATTCCGTTGAAAATGGATGAATAAAATAAATGCAAAAGAAATTGATTTTATTAATTTTTTGACGAAAAATGGATTCCGTCGAAGATTTTTGACGAAAAATGCATTCCGTCGAAAATGGATGAATAAAATAAATGCAAAAGAAACTGATTTTATGAAGTTTTTCGACGGAAAATCGATTCCGTTGAAGATTTTTGACGAAAAATCTATTCCGTCGAAAACGGATGAATAAAATAAATGCAAAAGAAATTGATTTTGTGAAGATTTTTGACGGAAAATGAATTCCGTCGAAAATGGATGAATAAAATAAATGCAAAAGAAATTGATTTTCTGAAGTTTTTCGACGGAAAATGGATTCCGTCGAATATTTTGGACGGAAAATGAATTCCGTCGAAAATGGATGAATAAAATAAATGCAAAATAAATTGATTTTATGAAGTTTTTCGACGAAAAATGGATTCCGTCCAAGATTTTTTACGAAAAAAGTATTCCGTCGAAAACGGATGATTAAAATAAATACAAAAGAAATTAATTTTATGAAGTTTTGCGACGGAAAAAGAATTTCATCGAAAACGGATTAATAAAATAAATACAAAGGAAATTGATTTTGTCAGTTTTTCGACGGAAAATGGATTCCGTCGAAGATTTTTGACGGAAAATGTATTCCGTCGAAAATGGATGAATTAAATTAATGCAAAAGAAATTTATTTTGTGAAGTTTTTCGACGGAAAATGAATTCCTTCGAAAATGGATGAATAAAATAAATGCAAAAGAAATTGATATTGTGAAATTTTTAGATGGAAAACGGATTCCGTCGAAAATGGATGAATAAAATAAATGCAAAAGAAATTGATTTTATGAATTTTTCAACGAAAAATGGATTCCGCCGAAGATTTTTGACGGAAAATGAATTCCGTTGAAAATGGATGAATAAAATAAATGCAAAAGAAATTGATTTTATTAATTTTTTGACGAAAAATGGATTCCGTTGAAGATTTTTGACGAAAAATGTATTCCGTAGAAAACGGATGAATAAAATAAATGCAAAAGAAAATAATTTTGTGAAGTTTTTCGACGGAAAATCGATTCCGTTGAAGATTTTTGACGAAAAATGTATTCCGTCGAAAACGGATGAATAAAATAAATGCAAAAGAAATTGATTTTGTGAAGATTTTGACGGAAAATGAATTCCGTCGAAAATGGATGAATAAAATAAATGCAAAAGAAATTGATTTTGTGAAGTTTTTCGACGGAAAATGGATTCCGTTGAAGATTTTTGACGGAAAATGAATTCCATCGAAAATGGATGAATAAAATAAATGCAAAAGAAATTGATTTTGTGACGTTTTTCGATGGAAAATGGATTCCGTCGAAGATTTTTGGCGGAAAATGAATTCCGTCGAAAATGGATGAATAAAATAAATACAAAAGAAACTGATGTTATGAAGTTTTTCGACGAAAAATGGATTCCGTTGAAGATTTTTGACGAAAAATGTATTCCGTCGAAAACGGATGACTAAAATAAATGCAAAAGAAATTGATTTTGTGAAGATTTTTGACGGAAAATGAATTCCGTCGAAAATGGATGAATAAAATAAATGCAAAAGAAATTGATTTTCTGAAGTTTGTCGACGGAAAATGGATTCCGTCGAAGATTTTGGACGGAAAATGAATTCCGTCGAAAATGGATGAATAAAATAAATGCAAAATAAATTGATTTTGTGAAGTTTTTCGACGGAAAAAGAATTTTGTCGAAAACGGATTAATAAAATAAATACAAAGGAAATTGATTTTGTAAGTTTTTCGACGAAAATGGACTCCGTCGAAGATTTTTGACGGAAAATGTATTCCGTCGAAAATGGATGAATTAAATTAATGCAAAAGAAATTTATTTTGTGAAGTTTTTCGACGGAAAATGAATTCCGTCGAAAATGGATGAATAAAATAATTGCAAAAGAAATTGATATTGTGAAATTTTTCGATGGAAAACAGATTCCGTCGAAAATGGATGAATAAAATAAATGCAAAAGAAATTGATTTTATGAATTTTTTCGACGAAAAATGGATTCCGTTGAAGATTTTTGACGAAAAATGTATTCCGTCAAAAACGGATGAATAAAATAAATGCAAAAGAAAATGATTTTGTAAAGTTTTTCGACGGAAAATGGATTCCGTAGAAGATTTTTGACGGAAAATGGATTTCGTCGAAGATTTTTGACGGAAAATGAATTCCAACGAAAACGGATGAATAAAATAAATGCAAAAGAAATTGATTTTGTGAAGTTTTTCGACGGAAAATGGATTCCGTTAAAGATTTTTGACGGAAAATGAATTCCGTCGAAAATGGATGAATAAAATAAATGCAAAAGAAATTGATTTTATTAATTTTTTGACGAAAAATGGATTCCGTCGAAGATTTTTGACGGAAAATGAATTCCGTTGAAAATGGGTGAATAAAATAAATACAAAAGAAATTGATTTTATTAAGTTTTTCGACGAAAAATGGATTCCGTTCAAGATTTTTGACGAAAAATCTATTCCGTCGAAAACGGATGAAAAATAAATGCAAAAGAAATTGATTTTGTGAAGATTTTTGACGGAAAATGAATTCCGTCGAAAATGGATGAATAAAATAAATGCAAAAGAAATTGATTTTCTGAAGTTTTTCGACGGAAAATGGATTCCGTCGAAGATTTTGGACGGAAAATGAATTC
The DNA here is from genome assembly GCA_032173675.1 of Gastrolobium villosum. NCBI lineage: Eukaryota > Viridiplantae > Streptophyta > Magnoliopsida > Fabales > Fabaceae > Gastrolobium > Gastrolobium villosum. The sequence continues at coordinate 12,734 of JAVKPL010006135.1, read as the reverse complement.
CGTCGAAAATGGATGAATAAAATAAATGCAAAATAAATTGATTTTATGAAGTTTTTCGACGAAAAATGGATTCCGTCGAAGATTTTTTACGAAAAAAGTATTCCGTCGAAAACGGATGATTAAAATAAATACAAAAGAAATTAATTTTGTGAAGTTTTTCGACGGAAAAAGAATTTCATCGAAAACGGATTAATAAAATAAATACAAAGGAAATTGATTTTGTAAGTTTTTCGACGGAAAATGGATTCCGTCGAAGATTTTTGACGGAAAATGTATTCCGTCGAAAATGGATGAATTAAATTAATGCAAAAGAAATTTATTTTGTGATGTTTTTCGACGGAAAATGAATTCCTTCGAAAATGGATGAATAAAATAAATGCAAAAGAAATTGATATTGTGAAATTTTTAGATGGAAAACGGATTCCGTCGAAAATGGATGAATAAAATAAATGCAAAAGATATTGATTTTATGAATTTTTCGACGAAAAATGGATTCCGCCGAAGATTTTTGACGGAAAATGAATTCCGTTGAAAATGGATGAATAAAATAAATGCAAAAGAAATTGATTTTATTAATTTTTTGACGAAAAATGGATTCCGTCGAAGATTTTTGACGAAAAATGCATTCCGTCGAAAATGGATGAATAAAATAAATGCAAAAGAAACTGATTTTATGAAGTTTTTCGACGGAAAATCGATTCCGTTGAAGATTTTTGACGAAAAATCTATTCCGTCGAAAACGGATGAATAAAATAAATGCAAAAGAAATTGATTTTGTGAAGATTTTTGACGGAAAATGAATTCCGTCGAAAATGGATGAATAAAATAAATGCAAAAGAAATTGATTTTCTGAAGTTTTTCGACGGAAAATGGATTCCGTCGAATATTTTGGACGGAAAATGAATTCCGTCGAAAATGGATGAATAAAATAAATGCAAAATAAATTGATTTTATGAAGTTTTTCGACGAAAAATGGATTCCGTCCAAGATTTTTTACGAAAAAAGTATTCCGTCGAAAACGGATGATTAAAATAAATACAAAAGAAATTAATTTTGTGAAGTTTTTCGACGGAAAAAGAATTTCATCGAAAACGGATTAATAAAATAAATACAAAGGAAATTGATTTTGTAAGTTTTTCGACGGAAAATGGATTCCGTCGAAGATTTTTGACGGAAAATGTATTCCGTCGAAAATGGATGAATTAAATTAATGCAAAAGAAATTTATTTTGTGAAGTTTTTCGACGGAAAATGAATTCCTTCGAGAATGGATGAATAAAATAAATGCAAAAGAAATTGATATTGTGAAATTTTTAGATGGAAAACGGATTCCGTCGAAAATGGATGAATAAAATAAATGCAAAAGAAATTGATTTTATGAATTTTTCAACGAAAAATGGATTCCGCCGAAGATTTTTGACGGAAAATGAATTCCGTTGAAAATGGATGAATAAAATAAATGCAAAAGAAATTGATTTTATTAATTTTTTGACGAAAAATGGATTCCGTTGAAGATTTTTGACGAAAAATGTATTCCGTCGAAAACGGATGAATAAAATAAATGCAAAAGAAAATAATTTTGTGAAGTTTTTCGACGGAAAATCGATTCCGTTGAAGATTTTTGACGAAAAATGTATTCCGTCGAAAACGGATGAATAAAATAAATGCAAAAGAAATTGATTTTGTGAAGATTTTGACGGAAAATGAATTCCGTCGAAAATGGATGAATAAAATAAATGCAAAAGAAATTGATTTTGTGAAGTTTTTCGACGGAAAATGGATTCCGTTGAAGATTTTTGACGGAAAATGAATTCCATCGAAAATGGATGAATAAAATAAATGCAAAAGAAATTGATTTTGTGACGTTTTTCGATGGAAAATGGATTCCGTCGAAGATTTTTGGCGGAAAATGAATTCCGTCGAAAATGGATGAATAAAATAAATACAAAAGAAACTGATTTTATGAAGTTTTTCGACGAAAAATGGATTCCGTTGAAGATTTTTGACGAAAAATGTATTCCGTCGAAAACGGATGACTAAAATAAATGCAAAAGAAATTGATTTTGTGAAGATTTTTGACGGAAAATGAATTCCGTCGAAAATGGATGAATAAAATAAATGCAAAAGAAATTGATTTTCTGAAGTTTGTCGATGGAAAATGGATTCCGTCGAAGATTTTGGACGGAAAATGAATTCCGTCGAAAATGGATGAATAAAATAAATGCAAAATAAATTGATTTTGTGAAGTTTTTCGACGGAAAAAGAATTTTGTCGAAAACGGATTAATAAAATAAATACAAAGGAAATTGATTTTGTAAGTTTTTCGACGAAAATGGACTCCGTCGAAGATTTTTGACGGAAAATGTATTCCGTCGAAAATGGATGAATTAAATTAATGCAAAAGAAATTTATTTTGTGAAGTTTTTCGACGGAAAATGAATTCCGTCGAAAATGGATGAATAAAATAATTGCAAAAGAAATTGATATTGTGAAATTTTTCGATGGAAAACAGATTCCGTCGAAAATGGATGAATAAAATAAATGTAAAAGAAATTGATTTTATGAATTTTTTCGACGAAAAATGGATTCCGTTGAAGATTTTTGACGAAAAATGTATTCCGTCAAAAACGGATGAATAAAATAAATGCAAAAGAAAATGATTTTGTAAAGTTTTTCGACGGAAAATGGATTCCGTAGAAGATTTTTGACGGAAAATGGATTCCGTCGAAGATTTTTGACGGAAAATGAATTCCAACGAAAACGGATGAATAAAATAAATGCAAAAGAAATTGATTTTGTGAAGTTTTTCGACGGAAAATGGATTCCGTTAAAGATTTTTGAAGGAAAATGAATTCCGTCGAAAATGGATGAATAAAATAAATGCAAAAGAAATTGATTTTATTAATTTTTTGACGAAAAATGGATTCCGTCGAAGATTTTTGACGGAAAATGAATTCCGTTGAAAATGGATGAATAAAATAAATACAAAAGAAATTGATTTTATTAATTTTTCGACGAAAAATGGATTCCGTTCAAGATTTTTGACGAAAAATCTATTCCGTCGAAAACGGATGAATAAAATAAATGCAAAAGAAATTGATTTTGTGAAGATTTTTGACGGAAAATGAATTCCGTCGAAAATGGATGAATAAAATAAATGCAAAAGAAATTGATTTTCTGAAGTTTTTCGACGGAAAATGGATTCCGTCGAAGATTTTGGACGGAAAATGAATTCCGTCGAAAATGGATAAATAAAATAAATGCAAAATAAATTGATTTTATGAAGTTTTTCGACGAAAAATGGATTCCGTCGAAGATTTTTGACGAAAAATGTATTCCGTCGAAAACGGATGATTAAAATAAATACAAAAGAAATTAATTTTGTGAAGTTTTTCGACGGAAAAAGAATTTCATCGAAAACGGATTAATAAAATAAATACAAAGGAAATTGATTTTGTAAGTTTTTCGACGGAAAATGGATTCCGTCGAAGATTTTTGACGGAAAATGTATTCCGTCGAAAATGGATGAATTAAATTAATGCAAAAGAAATTTATTTTGTGATGTTTTTCGACGGAAAATGAATTCCTTCGAAAATGGATGAATAAAATAAATGCAAAAGAAATTGATATTGTGAAATTTTTAGATGGAAAACGGATTCCGTCGAAAATGGATGAATAAAATAAATGCAAAAGATATTGATTTTATGAATTTTTCGACGAAAAATGGATTCCGCCGAAGATTTTTGACGGAAAATGAATTCCGTTGAAAATGGATGAATAAAATAAATGCAAAAGAAATTGATTTTATTAATTTTTTGACGAAAAATGGATTCCGTCGAAGATTTTTGACGAAAAATGCATTCCGTCGAAAATGGATGAATAAAATAAATGCAAAAGAAACTGATTTTATGAAGTTTTTCGACGGAAAATCGATTCCGTTGAAGATTTTTGACGAAAAATCTATTCCGTCGAAAACGGATGAATAAAATAAATGCAAAAGAAATTGATTTTGTGAAGATTTTTGACGGAAAATGAATTCCGTCGAAAATGGATGAATAAAATAAATGCAAAAGAAATTGATTTTCTGAAGTTTTTCGACGGAAAATGGATTCCGTCGAATATTTTGGACGGAAAATGAATTCCGTCGAAAATGGATGAATAAAATAAATGCAAAATAAATTGATTTTATGAAGTTTTTCGACGAAAAATGGATTCCGTCCAAGATTTTTTACGAAAAAAGTATTCCGTCGAAAACGGATGATTAAAATAAATACAAAAGAAATTAATTTTGTGAAGTTTTTCGACGGAAAAAGAATTTCATCGAAAACGGATTAATAAAATAAATACAAAGGAAATGGATTTTGTAAGTTTTTCGACGGAAAATGGATTCCGTCGAAGATATTTGACGGAAAATGTATTCCGTCGAAAATGGATGAATTAAATTAATGCAAAAGAAATTTATTTTGTGAAGTTTTTCGACGGAAAATGAATTCCTTCGAAAATGGATGAATAAAATAAATGCAAAAGAAATTGATATTGTGAAATTTTTAGATGGAAAACGGATTCCGTCGAAAATGGATGAATAAAATAAATGCAAAAGAAATTGATTTTATGAATTTTTCAACGAAAAATGGATTCCGCCGAAGATTTTTGACGGAAAATGAATTCCGTTGAAAATGGATGAATAAAATAAATGCAAAAGAAATTGATTTTATTAATTTTTTGACGAAAAATGGATTCCGTTGAAGATTTTTGACGAAAAATGTATTCCGTCGAAAACGGATGAATAAAATAAATGCAAAAGAAAATAATTTTGTGAAGTTTTTCGACGGAAAATCGATTCCGTTGAAGATTTTTGACGAAAAATGTATTTCGTCGAAAACGGATGAATAAAATAAATGCAAAAGAAATTGATTTTGTGAAGATTTTGACGGAAAATGAATTCCGTCGAAAATGGATGAATAAAATAAATGCAAAAGAAATTGATTTTGTGAAGTTTTTCGACGGAAAATGGATTCCGTTGAAGATTTTTGACGGAAAATGAATTCCATCGAAAATGGATGAATAAAATAAATGCAAAAGAAATTGATTTTGTGACGTTTTTCGATGGAAAATGGATTCCGTCGAAGATTTTTGGCGGAAAATGAATTCCGTCGAAAATGGATGAATAAAATAAATACAAAAGAAACTGATTTTATGAAGTTTTTCGACGAAAAATGGATTCCGTTGAAGATTTTTGACGAAAAATGTATTCCGTCGAAAACGGATGAATAAAATAAATGCAAAAGAAATTGATTTTGTGAAGATTTTTGACGGAAAATGAATTCCGTCGAAAATGGATGAATAAAATAAATGCAAAAGAAATTGATTTTCTGAAGTTTGTCGACGGAAAATGGATTCCGTCGAAGATTTTGGACGGAAAATGAATTCCGTCGAAAATGGATGAATAAAATAAATGCAAAATAAATTGATTTTGTGAAGTTTTTCGACGGAAAAAGAATTTTGTCGAAAACGGATTAATAAAATAAATACAAAGGAAATTGATTTTGTAAGTTTTTCGACGAAAATGGACTCCGTCGAAGATTTTTGACGGAAAATGTATTCCGTCGAAAATGGATGAATTAAATTAATGCAAAAGAAATTTATTTTGTGAAGTTTTTCGACGGAAAATGAATTCCGTCGAAAATGGATGAATAAAATAATTGCAAAAGAAATTGATATTGTGAAATTTTTCGATGGAAAACAGATTCCGTCGAAAATGGATGAATAAAATAAATGTAAAAGAAATTAATTTTATGAATTTTTTCGACGAAAAATGGATTCCGTTGAAGATTTTTGACGAAAAATGTATTCCGTCAAAAACGGATGAATAAAATAAATGCAAAAGAAAATGATTTTGTAAAGTTTTTCGACGGAAAATGGATTCCGTAGAAGATTTTTGACGGAAAATGGATTCCGTCGAAGATTTTTGACGGAAAATGAATTCCAACGAAAACGGATGAATAAAATAAATGCAAAAGAAATTGATTTTGTGAAGTTTTTCGACGGAAAATGGATTCCGTTAAAGATTTTTGACGGAAAATGAATTCCGTCGAAAATGGATGAATAAAATAAATGCAAAAGAAATTGATTTTATTAATTTTTTGACGAAAAATGGATTCCGTCGAAGATTTTTCACGGAAAATGAATTCCGTTGAAAATGGATGAATAAAATAAATACAAAAGAAATTGATTTTATTAATTTTTCGACGAAAAATGGATTTCGTTGAAGATTTTGGACGAAAAATGTATTCCGTCGAAAACGGATGAATAAAATAAATGCAAAAGAAATTGATTTTATGAAGATTTTTGACGGAAAATGGATTCCGTAGAAGATATTTGACGGAAAATGAATTCAATCGAAAACAGATGAATAAAATAAATGCAAAAGAAATTGATTTTGTGAAGTTTTTCGACAGAAAATGGATTCCGTCGAAGATTTTTGACGAAAAATGAATTCCGTCGAAAATGGATGAATAAAATAAATGCATAAGAAATTGATTTTGTGAAGTTTTTCGCCGGAAAATGGATTCCGTCGAAGATTTTGGACGGAAAATGAATTCCGTCGAAAATGGATGCATAAAATAAATGCAAAAGAAATTGATTTGGTGAAGATCTTTGACGGAAAATTGACTCCGTCGAAAATGGATGAATTAAATTAATGCAAAAGAAATTTATTTTGTGAAGTTTTTCGACGGAAAATGAATTCCGTCGAAAATGGATGAATAAAATAAATGCAAAAGAAATTGATATTATGAAATTTTTCGATGGAAAACGGATTCCGTCGAAAATGGATGAATAAAATAAATGCAAAAGAAATTGATTTTCTGTATTTTTTCGACGAAAAATGGATTCCGTCGAAGATTTTGGACGGAAAATGAATTCCGTTGAAAATGGATGAATAAAATAAATGCAAAAGAAATTGATTTTATTAATTTTTCGACGAAAAATGGATTCCGTTGAAGATTTTTGACGAAAAATGTATTCCGTCGAAAACGGATGAATAAAATAAATGCAAAAGAAAATGATTTTGTGAAGTTTTTCGACGGAAAATGGATTCCGTAGAAGATTTTTGAAGGAAAATGGATTCCGTCGAAGATTCTTGACGAAAAATGAATTCCTTCGAAAACAGATGAATAAAATAAATGAAAAAGAAATTGATTTTGTGAAGTGATTCGACGGAAAATGGATTCCGTCGAAGATTTTTGACGGAAAATGAATTTCGTCGAAAATGGATAAATAAAATAAATGCAAAAGCAAATGATTTTGTGAAATTTTTCGACGAAAATGGATTTCGTCGAAGAGTTTTGACGGAAAATGAATTCCATCGAAAACGGATGAATAAAATAAATGCAAAAGAAATTGATTTTGTGAAGTTTTTCGACGGAAAATGGATTCCGTCGAAGATTTTTGACGGAAAATGAATTTCGTCGAAAATGGATGAATAAAATAAATGCAAAAGAAATGGATTTTGTGAAGTTTTTTGACAGAAAATGGATTCAGTCGAAAATGGATGAATAAAATAATTGCAAAAGAAATTGATATTGTGATGTTTTTTGACGGGAAACGGATTCTGTCGAAAATGGATGAATAAAATAAATGCAAAAGCAAATGATTTTGTGAAGTTTTTCGACGAAAATGGATTTCGTCGAAGAGTTTTGACGGAAAACGAATTCCGTAGAAAACGGATGAATAAAACAAATGCAAAAGAAATTGATATTGTGAAATTTTTCGATGGAAAACAGATTCCGTCGAAAATGGATGAATAAAATAAATGTAAAAGAAATTAATTTTATGAATTTTTTCGACGAAAATGGATTCCGTTGAAGATTTTTGACGAAAAATGTATTCCGTCAAAAACGGATGAATAAAATAAATGCAAAAGAAAATGATTTTGTAAAGTTTTTCGACGGAAAATGGATTCCGTAGAAGATTTTTGACGGAAAATGGATTCCGTCGAAGATTTTTGACGGAAAATGAATTCCAACGAAAACGGATGAATAAAATAAATGCAAAAGAAATTGATTTTGTGAAGTTTTTCGACGGAAAATGGATTCCGTTAAAGATTTTTGACGGAAAATGAATTCCGTCGAAAATGGATGAATAAAATAAATGCAAAAGAAATTGATTTTATTAATTTTTTGACGAAAAATGGATTCCGTCGAAGATTTTTCACGGAAAATGAATTCCGTTGAAAATGGATGAATAAAATAAATACAAAAGAAATTGATTTTATTAATTTTTCGACGAAAAATGGATTTCGTTGAAGATTTTGGACGAAAAATGTTTTCCGTCGAAAACGGATGAATAAAATAAATGCAAAAGAAATTGATTTTATGAAGATTTTTGACGGAAAATGGATTCCGTAGAAGATATTTGACGGAAAATGAATTCAATCGAAAACAGATGAATAAAATAAATGCAAAAGAAATTGATTTTGTGAAGTTTTTCGACAGAAAATGGATTCCGTCGAAGATTTTTGACGAAAAATGAATTCCGTCGAAAATGGATGAATAAAATAAATGCATAAGAAATTGATTTTGTGAAGTTTTTCGCCGGAAAATAGATTCCGTCGAAGATTTTTGACGGAAAATGAATTCCGTCGAAAATGGATGAATAAAATAAATGCAAAAGAAATTGATTTGGTGAAGATCTTTGACGGAAAATTGACTCCGTCGAAAATGGATGAATTAAATTAATGCAAAAGAAATTTATTTTGTGAAGTTTTTCGACGGAAAATGAATTCCGTCGAAAATGGATGAATAAAATAAATGCAAAAGAAATTGATATTATGAAATTTTTCGATGGAAAACGGATTCCGTCGAAAATGGATGAATAAAATAAATGCAAAAGAAATTGATTTTCTGTATTTTTTCGACGAAAAATGGATTCCGTCGAAGATTTTGGACGGAAAATGAATTCCGTTGAAAATGGATGAATAAAATAAATGCAAAAGAAATTGATTTTATTAATTTTTCGACGAAAAATGGATTCCGTTGAAGATTTTTGACGAAAAATGTATTCCGTCGAAAACGGATGAATAAAATAAATGCAAAAGAAAATGATTTTGTGAAGTTTTTCGACGGAAAATGGATTCCGTAGAAGATTTTTGAAGGAAAATGGATTCCGTCGAAGATTCTTGACGAAAAATGAATTCCTTCGAAAACATATGAATAAAATAAATGAAAAAGAAATTGATTTTGTGAAGTGATTCGACGGAAAATGGATTCCGTCGAAGATTTTTGACGGAAAATGAATTTCGTCGAAAATGGATGAATAAAATAAATGCATAAGCAAATGAAATTTTTTGACGGGAAACGGATTCCATCGAAAATGCAAAAGCAAATGATTTTGTGAAATTTTTCGACGAAAATGGATTTCGTCGAAGAGTTTTGACGGAAAATGAATTCCATCGAAAACGGATGAATAAAATAAATGCAAAAGAAATTGATTTTGTGAAGTTTTTCGACGGAAAATGGATTCCGTCGAAGATTTTTGACGGAAAATGAATTTCGTCGAAAATGGATGAATAAAATAAATGCAAAAGAAATGGATTTTGTGAAGTTTTTTGACAGAAAATGGATTCAGTCGAAAATGGATGAATAAAATAATTGCAAAAGAAATTGACATTGTGAAGTTTTTTGACGGGAAACGGATTCTGTCGAAAATGGATGAATAAAATAAATGCAAAAGCAAATGATTTTGTGAAGTTTTTCGACGAAAATGGATTTCGTCGAAGAGTTTTGACGGAAAACGAATTCCGTAGAAAACTGATGAATAAAACAAATGCAAAAGAAATTGATTTTGTGAAGTTTTTCGATGGAAAATGGATTCCGTCAAAAACTGATGAATAAAACAAATGCAAAAGAAATTCATTTTGTGAAGTTTTTCAACGAAAATGGACTTCGTCGAAGATTTTTGACGGAAAACGAATTCCGTCGAAAATGGATGAATAAAATAAATTGCAAAAGAAATTCATTTTGTGAAGTTTTTCGACGGAAAATGAATTCCGTCGAAAGCTGATGAATAAGATAATTGCAAAAGAAATTGATTTTGTGAAGTTTTTCGACGGAAAAAGAATTTCGTCGAAAACTGATGAATAAAATAAATGCAAAAGAAATTGATTTTGTGAAGTTTTTCGACGGAAAATGGATTCCGACGAAAACTGATGAATAAAATAAATGCAAAAGAAATTGATTTTGTCAAGTTTTTTGACGGAAAATGGATTCCGTCGAAAACTGATGAATAAAATAAATGCAAAAGAAATTGATTTTGTGAAGTTTTTCGACAGAAAATGGGTTCCGTCGAAGATTTTTGATGGAAAATGGATTCCGTCGAAAATGGATGAATATAATAAATGCAAAATAAATTGATTTTGTGAAGTTTTTTGACGGAAAATGGATTCCGTCGAAAATGGATGAATAAAATAAATGCAAAAGAAATTGACTTTGTGGAGTTTTTGGACGGAAAAGGGATTCCGTCGAAGATTTTTGACGGAAAATGTATTCCGTCGAAAATGGATGAATGAAATAAATGCAAATGAGATTTACTTTGTGAAGTTTTTCGACGGAAATAGAATTTCGTCGAAAACTGATGAATACAATAAGTGCAAAAGAAATTGATTTTGTGAAGTTTTTGGACGGAAAAGGGATTCCATCGAAGATTTTTGACGAAAAATGTATTCCGTCGAAAATGGATGAATGAAATAAATGCAAATGAGATTTACTTTGTGAAGTTTTTCGACGGAAACAGAATTTCGTCGAAAACTGATGAATACAATAAGTGCAAAAGAAATTGATTTTGTGAAGTTTTTCGACGGAAATTGGATTCCGTCGAAAACTGATGAATGAAATAAATGCAAAAGAAATTGATTTTGTGAAGTTTTTCGACGGAAAATGGATTCCATCGAAGATTTTTGACGGAAAATGATTTCCGTCGAAAATGGATGAATAAAAAATATGCAAAAGAAATTGATTTTGAGAAGTTTTTCGACGGAAAAAGGATTCCTTGGACGGAAAATGGATTCTGTCAAAAATGGATGAAAACAATAAATGCAAAAGAAATTGATTTTGTGAAGTTTTTCGACAGAAAAGGGATTCCGTCGAAGATTTTTGACGGAAAATGTATTCCGTCGAAAATGGATGAATAAAATAAATGCAAAAGAAATTGATTTTGGGAATTTTTTGACGGAAAATGGATTACGTCGAAAATGGATGAATAAAATAAATGCAAAAGAAATTGATTTTGTGAATTTTTTCGATGGAAAATGGATTCCGTCGAAAACTGATGAATTAAATAAATGCAAAAGAAATTGACTTTGTGAAGTTTTTCGACGGAAAATGGATTCCGTCAAAGATTTTTGACGGAAATTGTATTCCGTCGAAAATGGATGAATAAAATAAATGCAAAAGAAATTGATTTTCTGAAGTTTCTCGACTTAAAAAGAATTTCGTCGAAAACTGATGAATAAAATAAATGCAAAAGAAATTGATTTTGTGAAGTTTTTCGACGGAAAATGGATTCCGTTAAAGATTTTTGACGGAAAATGAATTCCGTCGAAAATGGATGAATAAAATAAATGCAAAAGAAATTGATTTTGTGAAGTTTTTGGACGGAAAACGGATTCCGTCGAAAATGGATGAATAAAATAAATGCAAAAGAAATTGATATTGTGAAGTTTTTTGACAGAAAACGGATTCCGTCGAAAATGGATGAATAAAATAAATGCAAAAGGAATTGATTTTGTGAAGTTTTTCGACGAAAATGGATTTCGTCGAAGATTTTTGACGGAAAACGAATTTCGTCGAAAACGGATGAATAAAATAAGTTGCAAAAGAAATTCATTTTGTGAAGTTTTTCGACGGAAAAAGAATTTCGTCGAAAACTGATGAATAAAATAATTGCAAAAGAAATTGATTTTGTGAAATTTTTAGACGGAAAATGGATTCCGTCGAAAACTGATGAATAAAATAAATGCAAAAGAAATTGATTTTGTGAAGTTTTTCGACGGAAAATGGATTCCGTCGAAGATTTTTGACGGAAAATGAATTTCGTCGAAAATGGATGAATAAAATAAATGTAAAAGAAATGGATTTTGTGAAGTTTTTTGACAGAAAATGGATTCAGTCGAAAATGGATGAATAAAATAAATGCAAAAGAAATTGATATTGTGAAGTTTTTTGACGGGAAACGGATTCCGTCGAAAATGGATGAATAAAATAAATGCAAAAGCAAATGATTTTGTGAAGTTTTTCGACGAAAATGGATTTCGTCGAAGAGTTTTGACGGAAAACGAATTCCGTCGAAAATGGATGAATAAAATAAATTGCAAAAGAAATTCATTTTGTGAAGTTTTTCGACGGAAAACGAATTCCGTCGAAAACTGATGAATAAAACAAATGCAAAAGAAATTGATTTTGTGAAGTTTTTCGATGGAAAATGGATTCCGTCAAAAACTGATGAATAAAACAAATGCAAAAGAAATTCATTTTGTGAAGTTTTTCGACGAAAATGGACTTCGTCAAAGATTTTTGACGGAAAACGAATTCCGTCGAAAATGGATGAATAAAATAAATTGCAAAAGAAATTCATTTTGTGAAGTTTTTCGACGGAAAATGAATTCCGTCGAAAGCTGATGAATAAAATAATTGCAAAAGAAATTGATTTTGGGAAGTTTTTCGATGGAAAAAGAATTTC